>AYEL01090048.1:0-63482 GCA_000484575.1 Olivierus martensii | reverse complement strand
TTTTCACCTTTCCTGCCAGCTATGCCTACAATGATATTTTTAGATAAAATTACGTAACATTGTATTTGTTTTCAAAATATGGATGTACCAGGGATTCCATCAACACCAGTTGTACCAGGAAAACCTTCTGGTCCTCGATCACCTTTTGCGCCGTCTATACCTACAATGATATTTTTAGATAAATTATGAAGTAACATTGATTTATTTTTTAAGGTATGAATGTACCAGGAATACCTTCTGGTCCTCGATCACCTTTCTCACCTTTGGCACCAGCTATACCTACAATGACATTTTTAGATAAATTATGAAGTAATATTATATTTATTTTCAAAATATGAAAGTACCAGGAATACCATCAACACCAGTTGTACCAGGAAAACCTTCTGGCCCTCTCTCACCTTTCTCACCTTTGGCACCAGCTATACCTACAATGACATTTTTAGATAAATTATGAAGTAATATTATATTTATTTTCAAAATATGAAAGTACCAGGAATACCATCAACACCAGTTGTACCAGGAAAACCTTCTGGTCCTCGATCACCTTTCTCACCTTTGGCACCAGCTATACCTACAATGACATTTTTAGATAAATTATGAAGTAATATTATATTTATTTTCAAAATATGAAAGTACCAGGAATACCATCAACACCAGTTGTACCAGGAAAACCTTCTGGTCCTCGATTACCTTTTTCACCTTTCTTGCCAGCTATGCCTACAATGATATTTTTAAATAAAATTATGACGTAACATTGTATTTATTTTTAATATAAATGTACCAGGGATTCCATCAACACCATCTCTACCAGGAATTCCATCAATGCCATTTGTTCCAGGAAAACCTTCTTTTAATATAAATGTACCAGGGATTCCATCAACACCATCTCTACCAGGAATTCCATCAACGCCATTTGTTCCAGGAAAACCTGCTCCTCGATCACCTTTCTGACCTTTTGTACCAGCTATACCTACAATGATATTTTCAGATAAAATTACGACGTAACATTGTATTTATTTTCAAAATATAGATGTAACAGGAATTCCATCAACACCATTTGTACCAGGAAAACCTTCTGGTCCTCGATTACCTTTCTCACCTTTCTCACCAGGTAGTCCTAAAATAACAGTACATTTAGAAAAAGGAATTCCATCAACACCATTTGTACCAGGAAAACCTTCTGGTCCTCGATTACCTTTCTCACCAGGTAGTCCTAAAATAACAGTACATTTAGAAAAACAGATAATACTGTATCAAATAAAATAGTTTAAAAAGTATCTCTTTTGTAATTAGGTCATCGAGAGAAATTATTTATCTCTGATATGAATTTCTTAGAAATATTCGTAACTATCCAAGTTGCGAATTACACACACACAGTTTTAGTTTTACGTATAGGGACCACGATATTAATTTTTATGTGATGGTGACAGGATCAGTGTCGAGTCACATCGATACTATTTTGTCATGTCATCAATTACTATTACCATTTCATTTTGAGTTCCCGCCACTAATCTTAGAATTATTATTCTAATGATGATCTCGTATTTACCAGGACTTAATGTTATGGTTCGATAAGTTATGGCAGAATTCCCATCACGAATCTTAAATATTATTTCGACTTTGTCTTATTATAAATAGATACACTATATAGTTGAGATGGAGATGAATTAAATTGATAGATATAAAAATAAATATTATATATCCTTATAGTACAAATTTACCTCTTTCACCTTTTGGTCCAGGTAAGCCTGAAAAATATTTTGTTTAGAAAATATCATTGCCATTGGATAAAATCAATTCCATTGGATAAAATAAATTATGAGAGAAACCCACCGGATATATGTTGAATTTTCCATTTTATACAATAATCTTGAGCAGAAAAACAAAATTTTTGAAGCGCAGATATCTGAAAAGCCATAGTTAAATAATTGTAACACTTCATCCAATGCTATCTTAATATTAAAGCATCTTTCCACGTATTTATTAAAATTACATAAAGTAATCCATATTAATTAAATCTGGTATTAGATGTAATTGGTTAGCAATTTTAATTTTGAGATTTTTTTGAAAGACAACGATCGAAATGATCTGTAGTCTGCAATATACCGTACATTTCTAAACTAATGCAAACTTTTCGTAATACGAAAAGCATTCAGATAAGACTAATTATAATTTTATATAATAATGTATTTATTGAGATATTATCTATTATTATCAGAACCATTATGGCATAAAATTTCATAACTAGCTAAAATGAAAATCTTCCAATTCATCCATTTGCTTTAAACTTTTTCAGGCTACTATCGAAAACATTTTAGACTACTTGTGTCCATTCTAAATTCTTCCAATCAAACAAAGAATTTATTCTTCTGTTAATTTTAAAATAATTCAAAAGCAATCTTTCTTCTTAAGAACAAATTATTTTTGAACGGACAATAAATTAAACAAATTGTTAAATACCAATCACCAACGAGTAGATAATTAAAATTATTTTTCTCTAAAACAGTGATCGGCAACCTTTTTTTACCCCGGGTCAGATTTTAGTATATTGAGGGTTCGCATTTTGGGTTGGGATCGATGTAGTTGCGCTGTAGATCAAAATGTATTCGGTCAATCTACATTCGAATTATAGGTGTGGTTGTATTGTCATTACGCCCGTGTAATCTGCCAGTGATGTACTAAAAATTTTTCTTCTGGATTCAATTGTAAACTAATAAGTACAAATTTCATTTGCCATAAAATTCTGTGACGGGTCACTTCAAATGTTCCCGCGGGTCAAAGATTGCCGACCCCTATTCTAAAATATATGTTTTTCAAACTATGCCGGGCCCACACTGCTAGTTTGGATACAATTATCATAAATCTGTATATATGCACTGTTTTCTGAGACCTCAAATAAGTGCCTTTATAATAATACAGTAATAAATTTACTTCCATACAAAAAACCCTTGGAATTATTTTTTATCTAGATTCATCTTTGCTATGATTGATGAAATCAAAAGAACTAAAAGAATAAACTCGAAATTATTTAAAAAACATTAAAAATAAATAATATCGCGATAGCTTGGTAGTTTAATGCGAGTATAACTACATTATAGTGAATCGGGGGATATTGACCAACTTTTTCTTTCTGACCCTAAAACCCATATTAAATTTGAATATTTTCGTTTCATATTTTTTGTACTTAAACTTACAATGTTTTGCATACGTGACTTCATAAAAAAACTTTGAAATAACTATTGGGTCATGATCTATAATTTTTTAAAAAAGTTACAATTAGTCCTCTTACTCATATCTCATATTAAACTTGAAAGTTTTTAATATCACCTACGGTTGTGAGATATCGCAAAAAAAAAGAAGCAGCCATATATACCGCGATTGGGATAGTCAAGCAATAAGAGCAAGAATTCGACAGAGGGCGTCTATGGATTAAAGCTCCATATATAGAAAGTACCGCAAACTAGCGTCGTCCGCTTACTCGCCGCCATTTTTGTCCTTCCTGATTTCAGTGGCAATTGAATCTACACGTTAAAACGTGATTGCTTTACTTTTGGTATTGGTTGGAAAAACAAAATGAAATGGAAATCAATGGGATAATTCAAATCGTCCAAATGCTTTGATTTAATCATATGCACACTTTTTTTTGTAAGAAAATAAAAACACTCAGAAGTATAGAAATATAATGAATTTTTTAGCAATAGTTCCTACAAAGAAAATTTATTTTAATTTCTGAAATTATTTTTCAACTTATATCAATATTTTAAGTATAAAAATTCAAAATAAAATACTATAGTTTGAAATATGCAAATTCAATATATAAAAATCAAAATTACTATTATTTCCTGTACATTTTATTTAAAGATTGAATTGATTTAAAACACAAAATTTATAATTCTTGAAAAATCACTAATATAAAGTTCAAAATATGTATTATAAAGCTACCTCCTAGTTGAACAAAATGTGTAGTCTATGATGGAACAAATACCAATGCGAAAGTTTCTAAAGCTATTTTTCTAAGTAAAATTTGTGCCATCAATTGAAAGTTTATTCCTACAAATTTATTAAATTATGATGAATTTTACATAATTGCGTTATGACATAGAGTAATCCACATCTGAATTTTTGCATTAAGTAGAAGAGCCTATTTTATAATAATATATTTTTACATTGAATTATATTTTATATTATTTGTTTTTGTTAACTTAATAAATTACTTTATCTTAGATTTAACATATTTTTTCGACGAATTTTATTTTTTAATTATATTTTCGAAGAAAATCTTCAAAATATCGATTTTTTTCGAAGAATAACGTCATAGGCTCATGGAACTAACTTTGGGAAAGTCTGCAACTTTTTTAAAATTTTTCTTTTCACGTCGGTTATAACGAAAAACTTTTCCGGTCCCGATCGTTTTGTTATAAACGTATTCCACTGTACAGTAATACCCCGCTTAATGCTGTTTCGATATAACGGGTTTTTCGAATTTTATATTTTTATTGAGTCACTTTGGGGTGGTTTTTCAACCGTTATTCTTGCATAAACCCGAAATCGCAGTAATTTGTTACTAGATACTCCTATGCCGTCTCACAAGGTGCAGTACATATGAAAGTCTGCTGCGGTCAGAGTTCATATTTATGATTGGTCTGCAGTATATACGAAAGTCTGCTGCGGTCACAGTTCATATTTATGATCTTCATCAACTTATTTCAATACATATGAAAGTCTGCGGTCAGAGTTCATATTTATGATCGGTCATCAATGTTATTTTACACTAGCGGTGAGTTCATATTTATGATCTGTCATCAATGTTATTTTACAGTAATAAAAATAACCAGAGTTCATATTTATGATTGGTCATCAATGTTATTTTACAGTAATAAAAATAACAGTTATCCCATTTTATAATAGTTTTAACCCGAATGCTGCCACTTTAAACTATAGTTTCTTGAAATTATAACGTTTTCTTTCATCAATAGTTTTCGTTGTTTATATTAGGTTGATGCATTATATTTTATAATAGTTTTAACCCGAATGCTGCCACTTTAAACTATAGTTCCTTGAAGTTATAACGTTTTCTTTCATCAATATTTTTCGTTGTTTATATTAGGTTGATGCATAATTCCGTAGCGTTTTAAATATAGGTTTGTTAAGCTTGTTTGTTTAGTGTTTTATTTATGAATTCAGTTAACACATTATTTTATTATATGTAATACCAACGCTATGTATATTTACATATCTGTACCTTCTCTTTTTTAAATAAATACTATTATCATCAATTGTTTTTGTTTTGGCCCGTGGCCCACCATAAATTTTTCTATACGGCGCCCTACAAAAAAAAGGTTGCCCACCCATGGTGTAAATCAATTTCATCCAATAATTTATGCTCTATCGCTATAATTGATAAATTTGCTAGGCATTCTTGTTGCATTGTTGCTATTAAATAGCTTCTGATTATCTTCAATTTGGAAAAGTATGTTGGCCAGATGCTACAGAAACGGGCAGAGTTAAAACCATTCTAAGTGCGACAAATAAATTAGGGAATGTGCCTCGAAGATTGTTTTAAAAAATATATTGAAGCACGTTATATGACTAGCCAATTCTCTGGTTGTCTGACGTGGATTTTCGTGGATCAAACTGTTTAAACGTTCCTCATCAAAATCGGATGGTCTTCCATCATGCAAATCAAACTGATTCGCTTTAAAATGAGGAAACCATTTCCTTGCTGTGCTTTCACCGATGGCATTAGTTCCGTACAGTTCACAGATATTCCTAAGCATTTACTGCACTTGAACCTCACGTTAAACTCGTACAGCAGAATATGTCGGAAATGTTCGTTTTTCTCGACCTGACACTCCATCTTCAACAGCTAATGTTCGTTTTTCTCGACCTGACACTCCATCTTCAACAGCGAAGAAACAACACACTCCATCTTCAACAGCGAAGAAATAACAATCGTTTGTAACAATCTGGCACCAGCTCGTATTCCACAAGACAACACTCCAAAGTAAACAGTGACAATGTGAAAACGGTAAACAAATGAACAGCAATACAGTGTTGCCAGGCCAAATCAGAACGCTACGGAATTATGCATCAATCTAATAGTTTACTGCAGGGGGTTTCCAAAGGGCGGCCCGTAAACTCTAGAAATGTGGCCCGTGATGTCAGATCATCCGTGATCTTCATAGAGATAATTTTCATTTTTACAAAAAATTAATTAATTTTATCATATTATAATTAAAAATTGTTCAGTTAAAACAATACATATATAAGTGCTTCCAAATATGTTTTCATTATTTGGAAGCACTAATATATAATAAGTGCTTCCAAATATGTTTTCATTATTTGGAAGCACTTATATATATGAAGTAAGTGCTTCCAAATATGTTTTTATTATTTGGAAGCACTTATATATGCGAAGAAACTTTCTCAATCACGAGTATTAATAAGTCCAAATTGAGATCAAAATTTACTGATGAACTTTTACCAGCGGTGTTAAGAATACATTCAACCGACTTAAAACCGAGGCTAATGATGTATTATTAAAAAAAGCAACTGCACAAGTTACACACTTCAGATTGATGAATTTATTATTATTTTCTTTTTTATTTGAAATTACTTAGTTATTTTTTAATTATTTTTGAAATGTGTTATTTTAAACACGTAAAAATGAGGATAGGTGAAACAAGAGAGTGAATAAGAAATATATACACAACATTTTTTTTATTTTTTGTAACATTATTTTGAAACATTTATTATTATTTTCTTTTTAATTATTTTTGAAATGTATTATTTTAAACGGTATAAAAAGTAATTATTGTCATAAATAAAGAACGATTATGCTATAATATAAGTATAAATCTTTCCCTTGCGTCTAAATTTTTATCGATTTAAATGTATTTTTCCATAACACTGTTTTTGGCCCGCCAAATATTTTTGAATTCACAATTTGGCCCACATAGGCAAAACTTTGGGAACCCCTGGTTTACTGCAATCTGATTACTACTTTTTCTTTTTTAAATTTTTTATTTTCTAATTTTAAGAATTTTTTCATGAATGATTGATGAATACAAATCGATATTAGGAATAAAAAAAATGTCTATAATTAATGTAATACAATAGTAATAATATGTGTTACAAAATAAAATAAAAAAAAGCTATGTATATTTTTTTTATTCACTTTCGTTTCACCTATCCTCATTATTTACGTGTTAAAATGACCTCGTTTAACGTCATTATTTACGTGTTAAAATGATCTCGTTTAACGCTGTTTCATTTAGCGTTTTGTTTCCTTGGAACGTATTCCCCACGTTAAACGGGGTCTTACTGTATATATCCCATTCCTCTAAAAATTTGTTGTGTGTCTGTCGGTCTGTTAATTCATTCTCTGTTTAAATGAAATGTTTATCTCTAATTATCATAAATAATTCTTATTTTAACTGTTTAGAATACAAAGATTTTTCTTTACCTTAGATTTTTATAAATTTTAATTCTATGTATCTTGTAATGCGCAGTTACTTAATTTTAAACAGTAGAAAAAGTTCTTATTCTTAGGAAGCGTCCCGGGCCCTTAATCTTCTACGGGCCAGGGGAATCTGTCCCCTCTTCTTCCCCGTCTCGGCGCCACTGATTATTAAAAATTTTATTAATTACCAACCACAGGAGGTAACTACGATCCTTTATGAGTATATATAATTCTGATTTGATCTTGACTATAATTCATTTTTATTATATGAATTAATTTTAGTCAAAATAACCAGAGCCCAAAACTGTACATTAACAGGTATCTAGAAAATTTAATAAAATAAAGCCAGTTTCTTTATTCTATCAACAAGTAAAATTGATTAAAAATAGATAATAATATTAAAATTTATTTATATAATACAAAACTATTTGTTTCATTACACGATAAAGTATGATTTGCCGTATTTAGCATTGAGAGTTTCGTGTGGTCGAGGACGAAAATGGCGAAATGAATCACGTGATGTATCACTATCCAATGGGCAGCCGTAAACGGCGGCCACAATCGGGGAAAAGGAATGCGGTACTTTCTATATCTAGAGCTTTACTGCGGAACACTATTGAAGCAGCAAAGAGCAGTATTATGCTGATTTAAAGTCAGTTCGGGTATTCGGTGGTAGTACTCGAACCGCAGGTGGGACAAGTTTTCGCTATCACAGTTCGGCACGGAGCCATACTCAAGAACAAGGGTTTCCCGACTTGTTTTAGCCCTTTATGAGCGCCCTGGAGGTATACAGACGCCCTCTATAAGATTCCATACTCAAGAACAAGGGTTTCCCGACTTGTTTTAGCCCTTTATGAGCGCCCTGGAGGTACACAGACGCCCTCTATCAGATTCTTGTTCTTCTTCTTCTTATTGCTTGAGTAGCCCAATCGGCGGTACATTTGGCAGCATCTTTTTTTGTGATATCTTATAATCCGTAGATGATATTAAAAACTTATAAGTACATGTGGCGGCATCTTTTTTTGTGATATCTCACAATCCGTAAGTAATATTAAAAAACTTTCCAACAAAAGTTGTTTGTTTTTCACAGTTCTATCCAATTATGTTAAAATCGGCATTACAAAAGTTGTTTGTTTTTCACAGTTCTATCCAATTATGTCCAAATTGGCATAGGTATTCATTGGAGATTTCAAAGTTGACTTCTTGTGCCCCTATTTCTAATGGTCCCACAAAATTTTTATCATGACCATTCGATTCTCCGGGTGTACTTTGGTTTACAAAAATTTTATTGCCTATTTCCTATTTCATCGCGTTTCCGAGAAAAACAGTGATACGGGTGGTAAGATACACCATATACGAAAAAAAATTATCATCTTTATCGAAATCATTGGTGATTATACATAATAACCGGCAATTATGCATAATCACCGGATTAATCACTGTTACCACGGCAGCCGGATGGCCGAGTGGTAACGCTGTCGGCGTGCCACGCAGGAGGACCTGGGTTCGCATCCCGGGTCTGGTCCCGGATTTTTCGGGACCAGACTCGGGACGGGGATCACTGGGCCCGGTCCGGTGACCGTAAACGGCGGCAACAACCGGGAAAAAGGAATGCGGTACTTTCTATATTTCTATATTTAATCTAAAGCTTTAGTATTTACTATTGAACAACGCCACATTTCCCCTAGTGGCAAATTTTCGAACTAATTTTTTTAGGATTCTTTTTCTCCATCGCTTGAATAGTCTAAATCTGAACTTTGGTGGCACTCCGATAATTATATCGAGCTACAATGTGCTCTACACAGGATAAATTTAATTAGGATCATCCTGTACTCCCCCTATTTATAATGTAATTTTTTGTCAACAAATGATGCCACTTTTCATCACTAAATGGTGGAGGAAAAAACAGCCTTGCCATAGGATTGCTTATCTCTCTGGAGAGATCATTATTGTAAAAGACAAGGATCGACTGTCTGAGCCCTGAAATTCCGTATAAATTTAATCAAGGTGTAGAATCTGTATCGATCTCGGTGTTTGAGTTTAAAGCTGAAGTGTTTCAATGCGATCAATCGGCGGAGAGCGAGAGAAAGCTTCGACTTTCTATCCAGAGGTTCAGTTCGTTTCCAAATCGTTTGCATAATTTATCAGAGGTTCAGGCCTGGCCAGTTTATCTCTGTCGTTTACAGTCCTGTTGACTGATCTCTATAAAGGATTATTCAACAGGTTGTTTCAACTAGATATAAATTGATTGAATTTGAATTCAGGAATGACCTGAATTCTTTCTGTCGCTTAGTAAGCGCTAGGTTAGGAAGTTGTGCCATCCAGTGGCAAAAAATCTGGCGGATTACAATGTGATTTAAATTCATTTATTGATTGGCTAAGAATCATCGAAAGTATCAAAATCTCGAATTTAGACACCTCACGTCCTCGCAGTCATCAAATTAAAAGTTCAGAATTAGGAATTCTATAATCTCATGTGACAACTATGAGATTATAATCTCTAATCTGATGTAAATTTCCATCTTCAATCGATTTTTGATGTTCCATATTATCTAACTTCGTTAATGACATCACCTTACATCCATGTACAGTACATCACACATCTTGTCGGTGTTCAGACTGAACATCTTGTTATAATTCAAATAGTAGTTATTACATATTTGTGAAGATGCAATGAAATTTATAGAGTAAATTATGTTTATAATAAAAATTATATAAAAATTTTAATTATCAAAAAAATTTATTTTCAATAAAAGAGGGCGTATTGATATTTAGAAAACGACGGGAGGTATCGTGAAAGCCAAGGTGATTCCATATCGCTCTAGAGATATAACAAAAATAACAGATAGGAAATACGATAATTTGTTAAATTATTAAGCGTATATGAATTCAGAATCAATCTGTTTAGGAATCAGTAAAGGTAAGAACGATTTTCTTTGTTGAAAATTGGTACTTGAATTTTAGGCTTATTTCCTTGTCAAAAAGTATTACAGTATTTGATGTAACCAAAACAAATAAAACTGATTAATTTCTAATTAGCAGTATATTGGATACGACAGTAATAAAAGTTCTAGCGGAAATTTCGTCTCCGTTTTTATCTTCCCTAATTAACGCTGAATGTCAATATGTGGGTCTGAGGCCCTTTCTCAATTTGTAAGGCCCAAAGTGATCTAAATCACGCTTTTTATTCCTTTTTACTATAAAACTTTAGAAGTGATCAAATAATTTAAACGATTTTTCTTATCATTCTGAATCGAATCCATGCAGTCAGCTTAAACTGCGACTTACCCGTACGAAATTAAATAATTTTTTTCACTGGAAATTTATCCGTTCTTAAGCATGGTAGTTATTCTACCAGTTTATCAAGTTTTTATATTGTTTTATATGTCTGTTGTCTCTCATTCATTCATTTTTCCACAATGAATAATAATAATCAAATATAAAATTACGAAAATCATTGTCAGTCAGTCAAAAGAGTTAAATACATATAGTATAATGGATACATATCCTTTGTTAAACTTCAAAACTTAATATATATATATATATATATATGAGTCCCAAATTGTTGAAAACATTATCCAAGATGATTTTACTTTTTCTAGTAATGTCAGCTTAGATATTCTGAAGATATTCTGAATCTTAGATCTTTATGGAGTATTATAACAGTGATCTTATATTGATAATTTGGATAACAAATTTCTTAAAAAATTAAATATATATTGTTAAATAAAAAAAATGATATTTCTAGAATTTAATCAACCATTGGAGTAGCGAAAGGCTCTTACATTAGTATCTTTGATATGTATTTTATACATAAATCCTATGTTTAATTTAATATCATCTAAAATCATTGGATATGCCAATAATTTGAAAATCAGTGATCATTCATTTGAAAATATGATGGATAATATTATTATTTTTTCCTGGGTACTAGATAATCTTCAGATTAATCCTGATAAACCATTTGTGTATTATTTCTCTTAATTTTGATATATGCCATCTTTTTTTCGGAAGTTTTCTATCAATCATGTGACAGGATTGAAAGGAAACTTCTTGATGTAATAATAGATGAAAATCATATATTTAAAGAAATTTGTGCTTTAGTATATCGAGTGAAATCAGTAAGGCTATGGAATTCTCTTGGAAATTTCTTAGACATATTGATAATACTACTGTAGGGAGAGATTGCCCATCATTTCTGTTGTCTTATATAAGATATGCACTTCCTGTATCCCATCAAAAGCATGTAATATGTAAAAAAATTAAGCCAAGTACAGTACCAAGAAATCAGAATATTTTACAAATTAAATGCAGATACTTTGATTGATGTTATTGTTTTATTTTCTTAAATTGTCTACCAAGTAGCTGCATCTAAATATGTTACAATTTAGATGTGGTTACTTGGTTGATGATTTAAGAAAATAAAACAATAACATCAACCAAAATAGCCTAACATTTAATTTGTAACAAATTGTTATTTCTTAGTACTGTATTTGGCTTAATTTTTTAATTATTTAATGTATTGATAAAATATGATTTATTTTTTAGATGAAAACCATTTTTCTGAGAGAAAATTTAACAAAAATGTGTTAATACATCATTAAATTATTACTTTTATGTGATAATTTAAATTACTTTAATGTGATTGAATCAAAATTATTAGGAAAAATTTAGTAAAATAATGAATATACATAAAGTATATCAAATTTGATTGAAATTGACTGAATGATACAATTGGTAGAAGTGTTTATGATGAAAAGACCTCATATTCTATTTTGTCTTATTGGGCTGTATTTTTCAAAAAGCATAAATAAAGTACCAGTGTAACATTAGTAACATTTATATTCCAGATTTTTTTTAGATCTGTTGATTGATGTAACCTACAGAAGCATTTCTAGAGAAGAGAATCATCATCTACATTTTTAATTTTAGTCCAGTTGAAAAAAATTTTCAGATTTTAATCAATCTAAAATATGCCTAAATTGCAAATTTGATCAAAAGTAGTTAAACAGTACAATATTTAGAGAAATTTGTGGAAAACAGACTCCTAGAAATCCCTTTATTTTGACCTGATTGTCTGAAATTTTAGAAGACCTCAAGTAATCTAAGAAATGCCTATACAGCAATACCTAGCATAATCCAGTTTCACTATAGTCCGGATTGTAATTGTTAATAAAAAATTTTCAATTTAATTTATTTTTTTAGAATAAATATGAAATGTAAGTGTGTTTGCTACTTACTACCTATATATGACTCGAATAGCCACTATGACGAACTGAGACAAGCAAGCAGATGCTGCAGTGTTGCCAAATTTATCTGAGCAACGTTTGTTATAGTGCTTGCCCCTCAAATGCAATGTCGTCAGTTGTTTACCGCAAATGCTTAATTGAATCATTGAATGGGAATGTCGTCAGTTGTTTACCACAAACGCTTAATTGAATCATTGAATGGGAATGAATAATGGGCATATCGGAATTTGCGACATTGTTGCAGAGTCGGATAGTAAATGATCCAACTCCGACTCCACCTTTTGTTTTTATCTAGTTTTCTTTATAATAAATTTATTTTTTCTCGCAATTTTGTCGTTTTTAACAGGGTTGCAAAGTCGGATAGTAAATGATCCGACTCCGACTCCGCCTTTAAAAAAAAAATCCGACTCCGACTCCACCTGTCAAATAAAATCTGACTCCCGACTCCGACTCCACTTTTCAAAAAAAATCCGACTCAGACTCCACCTTTTAAAAAAATCACGGGTGTGGATGCAGCCCGTGGTTGGAACTGGCCCCACCCCCTTAGTAATCCTTAGTAATCTGATTGGAAAGGTGGCGTAAAATATACGGTAAAAAGAAATCATTTTTACCGTAACATATGTATAGGGGCGTAAAATATACAAAAAAAGTCATTTTTACCGTAACATATGTATACAAAAATTATATTAAAACAAAGAGTCGACAAGCGTCCTTCCAACACATAATTACGCTGGATTAAGGTTGGAATTGGGAAAATTACCTCACTAACGATGTATAATAAAGCATTTCAAAGCAAATAATAACTTCTAGTAGCTGGTTAGAAGTTGTTATAAAACGCTTAATTAGGCGGCGCTAACATCGAAAGTTTGGAATCTATGGCACTAACGCCATGACTGAGTTCAAGTCTTCAAAATTTGGAAAGAGTAAGTCGGCCCAATATTAGAAGTTGTTATAAAACGCTTAATTAGGCGGCGCTAACATCGAAAGTTTGGAATCTATGGCACTAACGCCATGACTGAGTTCAAGTCTTCAAAATTTGGAAAGAGTAAGTCGACCCATGTGGATGCAGCCCGTGGTTGGAACTGGCCCCGCCCCCTTAGTAATCTCTGATTGGAAAGAGGCGTAAAATATGTTAAAAAAATTGGTTTCATCCAGAAAATAAGTTTTAACCACTAGAAAAAAGTCGACAGATTCCATATGTAGAAAAATGTTCTGCATTTTCGATATCAGATTGTTTTCATTCGGGATAATTGATCATTTTTTCTTCTTCATCCATTTAAATAGTCAACTGGTTTAATTCCAAATGGATCCATCCAAATGTACTTTTTCTCAGTGGTTTGATAGTCAAATCCAGCGATTTGACTATTAAACCATCGCGAAAAAATACGGGGAAAGCAGTTTCGTCTAATACATTTTCGAATCATTATAGACTTTATGGACCAATGTTTTGGTCAACAAATTGACGCCACTTTACATTCAATAAAAATAGTAAATAGCGGAGCGAAACAAGTCCTTCTACAGATTGCCCGTCCTGGAGGAGGATTCAGTCGGATGGTAGAAGACGGGGATCGACGGCTGGGATAGGTCCCATGATAAATATTTCTAAGGAGTGGGACCCTGAGACTCGAACCATGGTCCTCCACTGTACATTTCCACTCGGTTAATCCGACCAATTAAGGGCCAATTTACCGATATACGAAAAATTCTGTCGACTGGATGGCCGCGTGGTGAAGCCGCGGCTTACTATCCTGGAGAATTTGGGTTCAAATCCGAATCCCGCACCTCCAGTTTTTCAGGAGGGGTACGGACCTCCCGTTGAACCTCATCCTTCAATCATCCGATTGACCCTATCACGGGTGTTGGCCAGCCTGTGATGAGCGCTATAAGTGGCCGCCGCCAGATACATCTATATCGATATCGATATGGCGGATTAACTAATTTAACAAAGAAAATTCCTTTTCCGTTCCAACAAATTATTAAGTCTATGTTATGGCAATTTGTGGAAGTTCAAAGAATTACGTACTACCAAAAGTATTGGTGAATGCAAATACTGACCCGTATATCATTAGATTTTATACAACTACTGCCATAGACATCCTTTGTTGGTACAGCTAGCGGAATAATTTCGGAAAGAATCTTCCACTAGGAAACGTTTGGTTTGTCAATCTAAACCAGTGGTTCTCAACCTTTTTTCTTCCCGGGCCGCATACATTTGTTTGCTACATTAAGCGGTCCGCAACATACTATATCAGCAGTTGGCAACCGGTTAGTGTCACTCTGACTTCTAAAAAATCGCCTATAAAAAACTCTTGACTTCACAATTCGTGAATGTCATAGGTCAGTATTTTCCAAACTGACTTATGGATGACCTATAAAATTTTATGAGGGCATCAGGAAGGCCTAACAAATTAGGAAAGTTCTAATTTTTCCAGATGATAAAAAATTCTTTTATATGAGAATTTTTATTTTTTTTTGCAAGTAAGAGAAGAATTCCGAGCCTTCATTAATTTCATGACTGTGTGTTCCGAGCCGCACATAAAAGCTGGGCGGGCCGCAGGTTGAGAATAGCTGATCTAAACCATTGTTAATCGAGCGAATACTCCAGCAGTCTGGACAGGTGGAAACTCTTGAATTCGAATCCGGGCTCCCATTGACCTTACCGTGGATAGGATAGCCCGTAGCCAGGCCGTAAAAATATAACGAATAAGTCCTGCAGCATTTTTTAATTTTGATTTACCGCGTACGGTAGTACCCTTAGATGGTTCCTTAATTTAAAATTGAGGAGCTGGTTCATTTGAAAAAATATTTGAATAGATTCTTTATTCACCTCCGAGAGATGGCTATTTCCTTATTGTCTATAAATTCCGTTATTGGTAAATGGAGAGAACTCACCATTTTATCTTCCAGTACAAATATAAAGGAAAAGTAAAATATCGGCAATCAAATAATATCGTTCTTTCATAGGCATAATGGTAAATTATGATTAAGTGAAAAAATTTACGCATCTCAACTTTTCCGAATAATACTTTGTATAATTATACTAGTTATTTAAATGACCCAATAATTTACAAATTATTTGTGTCGGTGCCACTTTCTGCGCTAATCTGTATCTGCTAGTCAGAATGTGGCTAAATTGAAATGTAATTTTTTTGATATCTTGTTTACCGAACTATAATTTTCGTAAAAAATAAGGTTAAGTGCTAAAAATTGGTTAAATTAATTACAAATTCTTTTGTAGGTTTTGTTTTCAGTCTTGGGGCGCCAATATTTCGGTGAGAGTTTTTGATCAACAGGTACTCTGCCAGCATACCTAACATTGATAAATAAAATTGACAAAGAATTAACAAAAATAACTGAGACATTTTTATATTATTATATTTATTATATCTTTAAATCCGCCGTACAGTTGTCAGATCAACTAAAATGATACTCTATAGCAGTGTTTCCAAAATTTTCGGTAACCACTAACTTTTTTTACTTTAGTATCCCCTTCCGGAACAAAGCAAATTTAGAATTTATAATAATATAGTATTTCGTGTCGATACAAATAATTAGAAAAAAGTATCTATTTTGAACATTTGCATAATAGAAATTTCAAATGGGTAAAGTCTCGAATTAATGCCTAAGTAAGAAAGTGGTAAATGTAAATTCGAAAAATGCCTCGTATCCTATAAAGCAGTGGTTCTCAACCTTTTTTCTGTTGATGAACAAACATATTTTAATATTTTTAAATTTTGCGGCACACACAAGTATTTTAAATAATAATTTAGATTTAACAACGTATTTGTATTAACTGATATTATATTTATTCTTATTTATTACATTCAGATTACAAACATACTCGTACCCTGTGCTTGGGGCCGTTTGGCCCAGGAAGCCCTCGCGACACTAAACTATAATAAACCAAACAAACACGCTTTTTATTCACGCGAGTAATATGGAGGTTCTAGCTTGGGCTTTTTCCTCCGAAAACGAGATTGGGACGAAAATATGGTTCGAGGCGGGCGTTCCCATCGGGTGGTCCGGTGTCCGTATGGGGTCCCATCGCAGACCCTAGTAAGGGATTTGGGCACCGCCAGCAATTCCGGTTCCGCATAGGGACACGCGAATGAGACCCCATTGACGGACGCGACAACCACCGAATGGTACAAAATGAGCCTTTAGTCGCCTTTTGCGACACGGGGGGGTCAGACGGTGGTCTTTTTAGAAAAACTGTAATTTTTGTTTAACTTTTATTCCTTAATTTTTAAATTTTGAATAACGACAAAAAGTTTTGGCTACCGCAGAAATTCGAGGGTTAGATTATTCTAACGATACCTTATTTATAGGAATCGGTGCAGTAGTTCGACTGTAAAAGGGAAATGCAGCCAACCACGTTTCACTATTAATATATATGATTCATACATGATTCTTAATTTTTCGCGGCACACCTTCAAAGGTTTGGCGGCACAGGGGTTGAGAACCACCACTGTAAAGGCTTTTCCTATTACGAGTCCACATTCTGGGAAAGAAGTTTTTAGTCCTGGACAGCTCGGTGTTGGCATAATCCTCCGAATAATCGAGATTCTACCGTCTCACTAGCGGTATCGGGGTCGAGTGGGCTACTACGAGTTCTCGGGAAATGGCTGGCCACGTTGGTGGAACACTCCGCGACGGAAGAAACGGTCCGCTGCAGCCACTGATGGGTCCGGTTACGACAATCGGATGGCATTAAAAGGGGGTGGATCGATTGGATGGCGAATGGCAGTTGTCAGTGGAGGGCCGCTTCCTCGGTGGTCCGGCTCTTCCCTAGCCAGCGGCTAGACGGAACAGCCGGATATGTTTAAAATTAAAGGCCGAGTGCCGTACGTGTTATAAGATAATAAAGCGAGCCTTAGGCTCGTCGGCGACTGTCCTGCAGGGAATTGTTGTTATGTGGTTTTTTATCTTCCGTTTAGGATGAAAAGAATCAAATAATAATAACAAATATATGGTTAAATCTGGTGAGTACCGCAACTGTTTATGGCACAAGATATGTCCCTCCCCAGCCTCCCTCCCTCCTCTTCTTTTCATTCGAATGGAAATGATTTTTCTTCTTTGCTTTCGTTTTCTCTTTAGGACGAAAAGAACCAACAAATAATAACAAATATCTGGTTAAAATTGGTAAGTTAAAGCTAAAATATTGATAAAAAGTGAAATCTAGAGGATAAAAGATGTGCCCGTAAAATGACTCTAAATCTGTCTCTAAAGTAATTTTAATAAAACAGTAATAATAATTATAAAACTCAAACTCTAAAAAGAACTTTAAACTACGACTAAACCAAACTAAACCTTCCTTTTCAAACTCCAACTTTTATCCTCTACCACGCTTAAAATATATGCATGAATTTTTGTTTTAAAGTAAAAACTTAAACTCCAATTAATTTACTAATATTTTCTTTCGGTTCAAATATATATATATTTTAGTTGTTTTATTGATAAAACAAAACTGACCATTATGTCTAAAACATGATTAAATCGTCTCGTAAACCAGTTCGTACATAAAACATCAACTAAAATGGATCGAAAACTTTAAATTAAAATGCCTTTAACGTTCGGTACGTGTAAAAATTTCTATAAATCAAAATGGGGTGGTGACAGGCGTAAAGTGATAAAGCCAATGGAGCGTCTATAATGTCAGTTGTGTTTCTTACACCCCGCTCTTCCTACCTTCTCCTTTAGCCGCACATTCTACTCTTTATTGTAGCATCCGCATGCTTTTCTTTCTCTTTCCAGCATGCTCTCCTATCTCCTCTAATGTTCTCTTTGAATATATTTCGTATTTCTATTTTTAATGTCAAAGTAAGATTAAATGCAATTTTCTTAAAGTCTATATCTAAAGCCAGACTTCAACTATACCCAGGTTTCCTGTCGACATCGGGCACGTCCCGCTTCTTTACCCGGTCTGAGGGCCGTCGCGCGCCGCTGTTGGTCAGCCGTGACGCTGCCCGGAAGTTCCGCTTCCGGCCCGGCTGATCCGTCCTCTCCGGGAAAGGGCCCGACGGCGGAAACAGGATCGGCCCTCGATAGCCGAGTCTGGTCGAAAGACCCACGGCTGGCGGCCGGCGGAGAAGCGGCCGATGGGATCGACTGTCGGCAGGATCCAGTCAACGTCATGGCTACACTAACTGGCTCTCGCACCTAGGAATGGGTAGATATCAACCTTCGCTGGAACGCCTCGGAGTACGGTGGCGTCAAGGACCTGAGAATACCTCCCAGTCGTCTTTGGAAACCAGACGTGTTGATGTACAACAGGTGAATAGCTTTTCTTTCTGAAGTGCCGCGGCTAAAGTAGGAAACCCGGCACCCAAAGTTCTTTCCTACTTTCTCCGCCTTCTCAATAATCCATTTCGGGTCGGGTCCGATACCGAGTTACAATGGCAGCGACAGAACCGCCCTCTTACTTAATTCATTTCTTGCCGGAAAATTCGCCTTCCTCGATTAAATCCATCGAATCTTTACTGTTAACGGCCTTACAATTACTTGTCTAAAATGCCACTAATAGCCTTTCCTCCCAAAGATGGTATAATCCACTAGAAATACTTTTGGACATTCCTCCTTATAACTCAACCTCGCATATTCGTCTATCGATTATATTAGCCATTAGCTACTTTTTAAGAAAGATTGTTACCACATATTGGTAACAGTCTTTCATTCTTGGCAGAAACTTGTACACAATCTGAATATTTTACATGTTGGAAAATAAATCGCTACTTCCGGAATACATTGCTTACATTAAAGTTTTCTTCGAATTTACCGATATAAAGCTTTAATATTATATGACCCATCGTATTGAAATTATACGATCCATCTGCCCTTAATTTAAAATTTTGAAACAGTTTTATAATAGAAATAGTTAAACAGGTAACAAATAAAATAGATAAATGCATTGGAGTAATTTCTACTGTGGTAGACTATGCGAGTAATAGGCAGGAATGCGTAGAAAAGTAAGATGATAAAAATACTCGATATATTTACATACAGTATAGTTTCTTTTATTTATTGAAATATTCTGTGTGTCAAATTGTTTTATCTCTATATCTTTAACTAATGATGTAACATGTATTTAATTTAAAACTGGAATAAAAAAATCTTAGGAATATTTTTGTTATTTTATGTTCAGAAACAATCCTGGAATATCGTCAAAATTTTTCTACCTATCCTGTATATGACATACATCGAATGTCATAACAAATTATGTTACGTGTATTAACTCTGATGTCGATAAGATGCTTTTCTGGTAAAATAGTCTGTTGTTACCTGGAGGAATCAATTCCGAGACCGTCGGGGTTGTTCACTAGCTATCCGAACAGAAAAGTTCAGTCTCATCCTTTATTAATCCCTCTTAAATCAGTGGTTAATCTGCCGATTTAACCACTGTTTTAAGAGCGCGGGGAGATAGAAAATTATCATCCTAACTTAGTATTTTATTTCTAAATTTTAAGCTGTTGTCCATCCTAATGAATACTAAGCGATGGACAGACTCTCGGGACCACTCCACCCCTGATGAGCATTCCACGTTCAATTAGGAGCTATTCATACATTGTGAAATCACATAAATTGTAGAGAACGAATGTTGCGGTCGTTGTTCATAGGTCTCGAACGAATTCGAATCGGTGTCCTTTGAACACAAGTTCAAAACTTCTTTGAAGTAATAATAAAAGAAATATATTTCTTTTATTATTTCATGGCCACAAATGCTAGCTAGTCTGTTACACATCACGTTGGAGGGTCCAGCAAATATTCCGAATCGAAAATTTTTCAGAATTTCCAGGCTAGCTCTGAACTTTTAATTTCTAATATAGGTGGTTTCTAACTTGACTTAAACTGCCGAATCACTGCTGAGATATCTGGTCGGCGCCCACTTTTAAAGCGGAGCACAGCTGGCCAAATTCCATA
This sequence comes from Olivierus martensii, assembly GCA_000484575.1. Taxonomy (NCBI): domain Eukaryota; kingdom Metazoa; phylum Arthropoda; class Arachnida; order Scorpiones; family Buthidae; genus Olivierus; species Olivierus martensii. The sequence goes on along the minus strand of AYEL01090048.1, from coordinate 42,854 downwards.
GTAAGATCAATTGGAAGGTTGAAATATGGGATTTAATGGGCTGGACCTCGATCTCTCCCGAAAAATTGGAGCTGTGCGAATTGAATCCCGATCCTCCGAGATGGTAAGCGATTGCTTTATCACACGATTAGCTGGCTATTCAGAACCCCAGCCGGATTCGTTTATTACCCTTCATCAATCTCTGGCTCTATCACGGATATTAGCCAGTCCACTGTGTGATCTTAATGGATATTGCTATGTATATGTATATTCTATTTTTAGATTCGGCCATCTATATAAATTAATTAATTAACCAACAGATTATTTCTATAAAATTTATAAACAAATCAATTATATTCTAAAGGTGCACTATTTTTCCAGAGTGCATTTTACATGCAATAAAAACAATGTGTTATCAGTTTAATGAATAAATTGGTTTCGATGCAAAATGCAACTATTTCTTAATTTATTTTCCTTCCAATTTTTTGAATAGGAAATAAGGAAATAATTTCATAGTCGAATAGATAAAATGATTTAACTGAATATCTATCATTAGTCAGTACTGACTAAAATAATTTATTTTTTGTAATTGTATAAAATTCATAGTAAAATATTTCAAAAAACTCATTAAAAATTGACAAACGCCTATTTGATTTCACTCGCGAAATACAAAATCCTCCCGAAAGCCAAATTTATCAAATTTATTTATTAAATAAAAAAAGTTCTTTTAAATTGTGTGAAAGCTGATTTAATAATTTCTTTACATTTCGCATATTATTTCCGTACATCTCAGGACTTTTAATATTGAAACTAAAAACGTTAACTTTGTTTTCGTATAATTTAATTATTAAATTAAAGAAAATCTTTCAAATATCGATAAAATAATTAAAATTCGGAAATCGATCAGTTCAGAATCTGGTACCATTATAGATCCAAATTATCGACACAAGATTAATAGCTGCGGATCTTAATTGCTTGACCGGTACATTGTGTATTGTATAGGTACTTGTATTTTCGATTAGGAGAGAACAAATATGTTAATCATATGTTCTAAATATCAATTTCCTAAATAGTTAATTCGAATATTAGATCGAACCTATTCGATCTGATATACATCGTCTAGAGAAAATGAATTAAATCCGGAACAATTATACAGCGTATAAATATGGCTTTCAGATGTTATAAATTCTTGCTGGCTACTTTAAATCTTTCTTAAAACATAATAGCTTAAATTATATGGCTAAAACCTTTGTCCCATCATTTAAAGAACAAATAAAAACAGTTCTTATCAATCATTTTTGTCTACAAAACAAGTTCCTCTTATGGCAGACACTCGAGTGGCCAAATGATTGGTTTCAAATAAGAAATTTCTTCCACAGAAATTTTCGTGATTAAATTTTGAAAAATCCAAATAGCGAACAAATGCACTAACGATAGACTAGGAACTTAAAATACTGAGCAAAGCACAATCATTAGGTAATGTTCGAAGTCGTTCCAAGTTTTTCTACCGCCAACGAAATTCACGAATTGACATTTATTCTTCGTTCTTCTGGGCTGATTATACTAGTACGCAGAAATATTTTTAGCGGATTGAAATGAATTCATTTAGCTTTATCATTAACTGCTTATAGGCTAAATGTTTTTTTTATTTTTGAAATTTCAATGCGTAGTTTCCACTAAGTGCTTATATTTAGCCATGCTTTCTACAGAATTCCTGTTCATTCATTACTGAAGACTTTTCCGTATTATCCGTTTTTCCTAACGCCACTTTCCTATTCTTTGCTGATTACTGAGTGGCTGGGTTAAGTTTGACTCTTCAATAGATAACTCAAATCAATAAAAGAACCAGCCGGAATACAAGGTCCGGATCAATGAGCCCATCCTAGATTCATTATGTAAATTTTCTAAGTATACACCTGGATTTGATCCCGATGGTCTGAAAACTAAAAATTTTCTTCATTATTATCTACCCGACGATGTTTTTATATTCGTTTCGTATTTTATGTTTGTTTTCTAGAGTACAAAATAACTATACTCCTCATAATGATATCATAGCCATCTTTCAGAAAAAATGATAAAGTGATAACCAATTTCCAAGGATCAGTAGACGGGCTAGTTCCGGACTAACGTTCATTAAAATACTATACTTACTACAGGAAACCATCTATTGATGGACGATTGTTAGTCTTTTATCTGTATGAAAATCATGCAGATTTTGTGCCGCTTTCCACTCGATGAGTATTAATTGACCAGACATTATAGTGCTCACTAAGGGCCGCCCACACCTTTGATGGAATCAGCCATTAGGTGAAGAATGAGATTCAGGAAACAGAATTCTGACCTCTCTCGAATAACTTGCAGGTGTGGGATCCAGAAATTGAGTCTGAGTCTTTCAAGATAGAAGCATAGCACGCTTCCATCGCGGCCATCCGGGCGAAGATGATAGCTAGGTTAATTTGAAATAAGCTGCCGAAACACATATGAGAGCTATTTTGAAGATGGCCACATTTAAAGCTTCTTACAGGCGGGCTTCCTCCATGGCTACCAGTCATCCGGAAGATATGAAGACTGGGGTTCAATACCGGGTTAGGACCGTTCCTGAAAAACTGAAGCATGGGACCCAGTATTGAACTTAGATCCTCAAGATAACAAATAATTTCTTTACCACGCACCCGTTCACTCAACGATGGTAAAATTAGCTATTGCCTTCGAAATGAGTCGGCCAGATGGCCACGTGGCTCAGCTGGTATTCTGAGACAAGACAAAAGACCGCTCCCCTGCTCTATCTTAATTGGTACTACAAGGTTCTTAGGTCTGCGAGAATAATCTCGGCTTAATCATTGCCAGCCACTATACTATACTAACAAAAGGTAAAGATGGCTGTACCTTATAAGGTTTAGTCTCTTGGAAGGAAGAAAAGAAATGAGAAGGGGTGAGAAAAGTAGAGGAAAGTAAAAAAGGGTCCTGCCAAAAAAGTGTGGCCGGTCACTAGTGGAAAGAGAGAGAGAAAGGCAAGCAACAGTCCCATAGGACCCCATTCGTCCGCATAAGAAGCAATAAACAAATACACAAGGTCTTCCAATTAGGAGGAAGAAAACAGGACAATATGCACAATTTGACTGTTGTTTGTTCCAGGGTGAATCACCACAGAATGCGTTGCCAAAAAAAGTCAAACACAGTTGGGAACAGTCGCCAGGCCATCACCTGGAACACAATGTAACTCACAACACCAGCACCCATACCACTAACAAATCCCGACACTGCACAGGAAAACCCGAAAAGTAAAAGTTATATGGTGAATAACTGAAGCCAGTGAATCCACTGGGAATCCGCTGAACTGCTGAAACATTCCATATAATCCAGTAGACATCCGCCAAACTGTCGTACCACACCATCCGAAGACAAAAGACACTTATTTGCACATTTCCCATTACCTATCAGGTTGGTGGTAGAAAACAATCAGCCAATGGGTTTCACAATCCGGCTTCAGAAGGCAGCCCTAGTTATCCGAATCAGAGTGATCAAAGGAAACCGCAGCGTTTCAGTGCCTTTTAAGAATCTAATCAGCTCACTCGGGTGTGGATTCGAAGAACGAATACAGCAGACCCGACCAGGATTACCAGGCCTGGGGCTATGTCCACCGCATCCGTACATCGTGCACTGTGTTGCCGAAGCGACGTTAACATTGCCGAGAATGCAATGAAACCGCTGCTATCATATCCGTCCACAGAAGGATCGAAAACACAAAGAGATTGAACGGATTTGCTACTACTGTATATTCCCCGAGGCATAGAAACACCTTGCTCAGGCGCTACCGCGACGTAGAAACACCGACAGAGGCGGAGGGGTCGAAAAAGTCCGAACCTTTCCTTACTGAGAGCAACCTAAGAAGCTGAACAAATCTTCCGTTACGGGAGAACACAAAGATCAGGCACAACCGTCGCGGAAAAGCAGCAGCCTGACGGACGAGGCCAGGCCTTCCATGTGAACAGAATCATATCGCATCCCTTACTCATTACGCATCGGGAAAGCTGAACAAATCTTCCGTTACGGGAGAACACAAAGATCAGGCACAACCGTCGCGGAAATGCAGCAGCCTGACGGACGAGGCCAGGCCTTCCATGTAACAGAATCATATCGCATCCCTTACTCATTACGCATCGGGGGGGTGTAACGCGCATCGCGCAAACCAACCATTCTAGAAAAGGGCGAGAATCTCACCCGCTTGGAGCCCCGATGCATCCCACTGTCAGCTATGACAGGTAGGCCACCATGTAGAGGATTTCGACCGACGCAGTAAAATGGCCGGGCTCTGGCGTCTAGCCGTAGTCGGATATCGCTCCGGACATCTCCACGAGGTTTTGTGATTCCCTAGGGAAGCGAGTTCCCCGGTCTGGAGACGAATCCCCTACAGCCCGAGCCAGACCATCTCTCCGGCGGGTACCAATAAGTCTTCTATCCCTCCGCCATTAATCCCGTCATCACGGTACACCACCTTGGGATTTGGGACCATTGGAGAGGACTCGTACCTCACGCAGGGCATACGACGGGCTGATTCTTACGTCGGACCCGCAGGGATTTGGGCGATGGATCGGCGAACTACAGAGCGTCCACCGGCGAGGATGGATGCAGCCCGGCTCTACTGACCCAGAAAGAATTTCTTCACCTGGGACAGTGTCAGGATTACCCGCGTGACCAATCCGAGTTCTGCCCAACAGGCGCTGGGCCTCTCTATAGAAAGTCAACCGAGGCCCGAAAGAACGGTACGGATTTCAACCAATCTCCCCACATCTTGGAATACGGGTTTCCCAGGCCCGACTGGGGGATGTGCCCTGAGGACACCGGCGTGCGACCTGCACGTGCACCTTCTTCCGGTGCGGGGATTCTTGGAAAAATGCCATCCCCACTGGGAGTCTCTTAGTGTACCCAGACACTATGACCTTATCGGCCCTTCTGCGGTTGCACAGGTACAAACATAGTGCCTGCCGGCACACGTCCTCTCGCCAAGTCAAGGTGGGCTCCCCTTGAGAGGGGGGGTCGTCTTTCGCTTGGATTTCGTCAATCATTTGGCAACCTCTTAATTTATCCCTGTCACTATGAATGTATCGACCCGGCGTGAAAACAGATACAGGCATAGTGACAGCCAGTAAGTAGTAAGTCCTCTCGCCACGTCAAGGGAATTGCCCCTCGAGAGAGGATGGCCGCGTGGTAAAGCTTTGACTTACCTCCCTGAGAATCCGGGTTCAGATCCGGGTCCCATACCTCCAGTTTTTCAGGGGGGTCCGGGCCCGGCCCGTTGAACTCCATCCTTCAACCATCTGGTTGACCCCATCATTAGTGCTGGCCAGCCTGTGATGGCTTCTATAACTGACCGTCGCCAGATACATTATATCCCATGAGGATATGGCGGCTTAATCTAACTAATCTAACCTAACCTTCGAAATGAATTTTTAATAATTTTTCATTAAACCGATTCCTCGACCAACTCTCTGGCTTGTCTTTATTTCCCTTTTTAAACACGATTACTGAACGAGAGGTATTTCCTACCTACCACAGGTCAGACTTCAGGTGGGAAATGAAATTGTATAAACCGAGTCCAGATGCCACTAACAAAACTATGGAACTTTCAGACCAGAAACCTGAACGTAGATTCTTCAGTGGAAGACAAACTCTTTCAGGCCGCCATCCAGCAGATATCGACAACTAGTTGTCAAGGCATTGGCTTGTTATCTTGAGGACAAGGTTATAATTCTTGATCATATATTTCCAGGTTTTCTAAGAAAGGATCCAAATTCATTCTTTGAACTCCATCCCAATCTGATTCCAACGATATAGTCGACTAAATTGGCCGAGTGGAAACGCTTAGGCTTTGCACACTGGAGGACTCGGGTCATTTCTCGGCTCTCATCCCTTGAAAATGTTTATCATGGGATCCATTCCTGGCCTGTCGATCCCTGTCCTGCATAATCCGGCTGACTCCTGCCCGTGAAAGTGCTTGTTGCCCCATTACTTAATGTTCTTACAGAATCGATAGTGGCTTCTTTTGTTGACCAAAGAAAGCCTCCCACGATATGATCGGCCTTGGGGTTTTGGATTAGCTACGTTGTCTAATAAAATTGTGTAGCATATATAGAACAATTAACGCTTCTATAGAATATTCTTTGAATTTTTCAATAAGAATCTGTACATGCGTCTCCATTACTATCATTCTTTTGTTAGTTGACCTCACTATATACGACCACGTAATTAGATGGTATCAGCTTCTGGACCGGTTGGTTTAATTTTCTGTTCTACGATTTCACATTTTCTATAGGATGAGTCAGGGACAGCACTTTTAGCCACATGTTTCATCTCACGTCGATACCCCGAAGGACCAACTGAACGGCTTTGGTGGATGCATGCTGTGCTTCCGCTTTGATTGGATTCAATTTCCGGGTCCGATATTTCTAGTTTTACAGGAGCTTCCGGGCTCGACTCGTTGAACTCCATCCTCCACCTGACAAACCGCACTAGGAATTTGAACAGCCCATGATACGGATAGTAATGCACAGCCATTTATTATTTATAGTTGCCGGCACGAAAGTTGGAGGAAACTGATTACTTAATGAAAAGAGACGTAAAACCATACAGAAAAGATCCACCAAGGGTACAAACATGTCTTGGTAGGGGATGGAATACCACATTGGATAGTAATCTTCAGCTGGACACATCGCGTACAAACGTTTCGGATTTCATACCAGAGGTCCGAATTCAACTCCAGTATCACCTTTCGACTAATTTTTACATAGTGTCCTGACCTGTCTGTCGTTTCCCGTCCACTATACTCAGATCAATTACTACATATCTCTCTGCAGATTGTGATAGAACTTGAATTTGTTCGACGTTTCGATGTCAATAGATTGGGAAGTGGCCTTACATGTCGGCCGGATTGTCCGCGTGGAAACGATTCGGCTTTACACTCTGGAGAATCCGGGTTCGAGTCTCGGATGCCACCCCTTGGAAATATTTATCGTGGGATTGTGGAGGACGGGGATCGACGGGCCGGCCTGTCGATCCCCGTCCTCCACAATCCGGCTGACCCCTCCGCAGGGGTGGACAGCCTGTGGAATGGCTTGTTTCGTCCCGCCACATAGTATTGTTCCAGAATGGAATGTGATGTTATCTGTTGACCAAAAAGTGGCCTTACATATTTTCGGATAAATCTTCAGCTAGGGAGCCGCGTAATATAGCAAAGAACGACTTCACCATAAAGAATATTGCATACAGCATGAAAATCCGCTGCAAATTCCACAATGCAAGAAATGGATACAGTTTTGGATTCTACACCACCAAACTTTTAAGGTGGTTCCTGGATTCGTTATTGATCTGCATTATTCAACTTGACAGATAAAGTTAATTTGTAAGTGGCCGGCAGATAGTATCAAACAGGATGAAAAGTGGCATACAATATAAAAAAATGTTCTCCTCATAGTTGTGTATGTAATTTTAAAATACATAATGTGCTACGATTAGAAAATGATAAAATTTAAAAATAGAATAGTATCTCGAAATTACTTGAAATGAAAAAACGTCGAAAGAAATACCTGATACAACTGAATTCATAGTTTAATCAACTTCAGTAAAAATATATTATTAATAATTAATTGCCAAATATAACATTTGTTATAAGTTTAGATATTACTCCTAGCGAATTAGACAACTGGAAAATTACCAGATTGTCATCTGATTTCCTAATTTACATTACTTCGAAAAAATATCATTTCGCTATATTCAATGATAAACTCAATAGCTATTTACTTTTTATTGTAAAAAATACAAATTATAGTTGATAAATATATTTTCATTACATATCTATCATTCCGATTTTGTAAAAACTTTGTTTAAAAGAATATTTGACCTCCGTTACCACATTACTAATATTAATTTTCTTACTCGGCCCTCTGTTAAAGCTACATGTAATTTCATTTTGAATCCATTGGATTGCGACGTGTAAAAGACTCTGGCTTAGCATTCGAAGTATCTGGATTCCCGGTCCCCACACCTACAAAACTTTTTAGGGTTGTCTCATTGAAGCCCATTCTTCCTCCTGACAGATTCCACCACTGATGTATGCATACTGGATACTAGAATATTTAGTATATATTATAGTATGCCTACTGGATACTAGAATATTTAGCTACATTATTTTGTTTTTTCTGTGACGACAAAAAGACAACAAGACGTCAAGCCCAGAAGAAAACCTGATCAGTTTTTGATTTTTTTTGGTTGATATGAATTACGCTGCCGAATCATACAAGGTAATATTTGGCGGCCTAATTCAAATCAGCTAATCACAATTCGAGCCCATCATCAGCTGGGAAATACTCACAATGATATTGATGGTAGTGGAAGTATGGGTTAATTAACGGGTCAGTCCAGACTCCTGAAAAACTAGAGGTATTGGATCAAGACTCGAACCGGGGGCTGCAAGCTGATAAATGAATACATTACCACGCTATCATCGGGCCGATGGAGCTTTTTAGTCATCTAAAAATATTGGAAATACAGTACAGAAAAATAATTATGTATACTAACATAAAAGATGGAAGGGAAAAATGTTTTTAGTATGTTTTTCGCTATACGAGATAATATCCATTTTTCTTCAATATACTCATTATTTCTTCTATAAAATAATTTATTTAGATTTACAGCGCGCTTTCCGTCTAGGAATGTATTAAGTGGCGGAATCTTCGCGTAACTCTTGCCAATGCCTTTACCCGTGGTTGGATCGGATGATAAATAGATAACGGTAAATGGTTGGTTTTAGTGCAGATATCCCGAAAAATCTATAGGTGCGAGACGATGATCATCCAGCATCTCCCGCGCACCAAATCGGTCGATGTATTTATCAGAATAGACGATCAAAATGTATCCTCGACCTTTCTATTATGGGAAACAGAACCACAACTTTCGCGGAAGAAATATTATTAGGCCTATAATGCTTTGTCTGTAATCGAGAAAAGGCGGATTTCTGTCTAGCTATTGACGATTCGGCTCTCTGGACCCGAACAACTTCGGTCTTAAATCAACTGCATTGATTTTGCAGCGCGGACGAGAAGATTGATGGTACGTATCCGACGAATGTTGTCGTGCGTAACAACGGAAGTTGTACTTACATACCTCCGGGAATCTTCAAAAGCACGTGCAAAATCGACATCACCTGGTTTCCTTTCGATGATCAGATGTGCCAAATGAAATTTGGATCATGGACCTACGATGGGAATCAGATAGATCTCAGATTGGCCAGCGAAGACGGCGGCGATTTATCGACGTACATCATCAATGGCGAATGGGATCTCATCGGTAGGTTGGCATTCCTCGACTTGTTCGGCCCGCTCACCCTCCTCTCTAACCGTCTTTGTCTTTCAGGGTTACCGGGAATTCGAAATGTAATATACTACGCATGTTGTCCGGAGCCTTATGTAGACATCACATTCACCATTCATATTCGTCGGAAAACGTTATATTATGGCTTCAATCTTATCATTCCGTGCGTACTAATATCTTCAATGACGTTATTGGGCTTTACACTGCCACCCGATTCCGGGGAAAAACTGACTTTAGGTAAGTTGTTCCTGCCCGCTGGTCGCGCTCCTCTCCACTTCTTACTTTCGACGCGGGATCCTACTTTCTCTTCTTCCTTTCCCGGCCTTCATCCTTTAATAGCGGTCGTTTTCCATTTGGACCAGAATACAGGTACCTATCACCGCAGGGCCCGTTGTACCTAAGACCATGGAATGATCAGACCTTTGTTACCTTAATTTAAAAAGTTTACTTATTAATTCTACTACAAAATTTATTTAACCTCCGTTTCGATGGGTTAGAAATGGATTCCAATATTTGCAGATTCGACATTTGTCTCTGCCAAGTACAAATAAAGCCAGATGGTTCAGAAGCCTCAATTATAGAGAATAGACATTGGAGTTATGTCCATTTGTTATGGTCAGATAACACGGTTTTATGGCCCATAATGAATTACGAGGTTGGATCGGCTGGGACAGGAAGAAAATTCCGGTCGATTATGAAAAGTTGGCCACTTTTACTTCGCTCGGGTATACCAGTTACGTGTTACAAGGTCCATTTCTATGCAGTACGTACCGCTCATCATAAATAGTCAATGTTAATGGAGAATAAAAATCATAAACAGGTAAAAAAATAAATACTGTATAATATTGAACTACTCTACCTGAATATTACTATAGTACTAATAAAGGAAGCGTATTCTTATTTTCTCCTCACTAATTACTTCTGTTATCGACTTATTCCAGACGAGTGGTGGTCCATAATCTGCTGACAAATATATACCAGCTAATTCGGACGAAATATTTTAATACTAAAGAATACCAGGAAGGTAACTGTATCGGCTGAAAAGTAACATTTCGTCGTAAGCGAAATACTGTATATGGACGCATTTTGGAATCCTTACGCTCCGTTATCTTGGACTTTTTCTAGTGCCAAGACCGATGAAGAACGAATATCGATCGTTGCTTTCTCGAATGAGTTAATTATAATTTTCTGTCGAACAAAAAATATTTTAGAATAAGAATTTTTGTAGATTATTGAATTATTACAACTAATTTTCGTCACCTGTGACGACAAATATTTTTTAACGCCGGATTATTCAAAAAATCATTTTTAATAGAGGATATGAATAATCGTTTCTATCAACGCCATTCATGAGGCGGGAGAGAATCTATTTCCGTCATTATTCGGGATATAAAGCCTAGCCTATGTAAGAATCTTTATTGCCACCAGTTAGCGGAAATCTACCGTTGATAAATTTACTGATTCCGTCCCAAGGGGAAAAGACTTTACATCCGAAAGCAGAAAGGCCAAAGTCTATATTTTATTATTTCTAACGACATCCACCCAAATATTTCGATACTGTATTATCGCCTTAAGATAATTTTAATTAGTTTCGGAAAAATAAGGTTTCAAAATTAGTACTCTTATGAAAGTATAAATAATCTAATATATAACTGATTTCCATGCTAATTATTAAGGTGTAGAATTAACAGAAGAATCTGCCATGGCTATTTCAATCAAATTATTTTTCTTTTACAATTTGTTTTTCGATTTAGTTGGATTTCTGAATTGCCAACCAGATCAAGATTACTTTCTTGATACCTTTTCAAATAAAATATTTTAAATAATAATTTACATCAATTTCTTTAGAAAACATTGTTTTTATTAGATAATAATAAAAAATGTTTATCCTCAAGAATTTGATATTTTTTCTTTATGTGGCTTTATATCGGTTTCCATCCAATGGGTAATTTATACTAGTACCCAACTTCAGCCAGCCGTCTACCAACCTGGTGTTGTCAGCCATCGAATGAAAGGTGGGGTCCAAATAGCCGGGACCTAATTTTCGAAAAACTTTTGGAAATTTTGACTCGGGAATTGAACCCGGATTCTTCCCCGCTGTCATCCAGTCGACTGAATTTGTATCGAGATACACTGGTTGATGTACTATTAATTTCATGGATATTCATAAATGTTAAAATACGAAGAATGCAGAATAAGTGTATTTTATGAATTTTGATGAAGCTTATTTCTCAAACTTCCTACAAAAGAAACTTTTTACCAATATTTAGTAAACGTAGGCCCCGATGAAAGTCAGTGACCTCCATGTCACTTTCAGGAAGGATCCAGGCCCGGCTGCGGCCATCCCCCCACTGCTGACCCCAGCAGAGGTGTGAATGGCACGTAGTCAGTACTTATGGCAGCCGTTAGACTTCACCGGATGTAAATCGTCTGTAAATCATACAAGGAAAAAAATAATATAATATTGTATTTTTTCGACAATTATCATCTAAATCTATGCTCGAAGCAAACTGTTTGTAAATAATGGGCTATCGAGAAGAAGTTTAAAAAGTTCATGAAGATTGATTTGATTTACCAATTATCAACTTTGCACGACATATCTATCTCACCACCATTTGAATAGGAACAATTCCCATTTGAGTTTATATAATTTACTAAACGTTTATGTTTAGTAAGTAGTGGTACTAAGAAATCAAGATTTAAAAAAAAATTTAAATTGCTATTTTTAAATCTTAATTTTTCGTAAATTAATTGATTTTCTGCGGAAATATTTTACGGATAACAATACTAGCGTTGATCTTTCACTTCTAATTAATATAATCCTCGTCCTACATCATTTTTCGTTGCACTGTTTGGTACTAAGTTACGGGGATTATTGCAGAATTACCAGCCAGTTGTCCACTCGGTGAGGTCTGAACCCAAACAGAACAGTTATTATAAGTACAGGTCGATCAAACCATCGCGTGGAAATCAACAGATTTTCATCTGAAGAATCGATTTTTTATTTTTTGGATTATGGGAAACACGCCAGTTATCTCTTCCTTCAACCATCCGATTCACCCGCTGGTCGATCAGCTATTTAACACGTACCAATGTGATGCCTACTTGTTTATTATCGCTTATCAACGGTACAGATTCGACCATGTTGAATCTTCAGTTTCAATGACTTAATCTAATGGTTTTTGTCCCTATGTTTGGAAACTTAAACAGTATCGATACTCGATACGATTTTTTGCGGAGATATAAAAGTGGCCAACGTTGAAGTAAGGGGATCTTCCGGATTTTTAGGAGTTGGAGAAAATCGAAACCAAAACGCCAATGTTGCCCAAATCCAAATTGCAGCTTGATATATATATATCAAAGCTCTGATTTAGCTCACAAACAGATTCTATATATATATACATATATATATAGGCTGCTTTTCAGAAAATGAAACGAAATGGGAAAGATATTATTTCTGAGCCGGACGGAAAGAGAATCGTATCCAGGTAATTATTTCTTCCTGGCACTTTAATCTTGATCCATGTAGGCAATATAGCCTGTATTCCACGTCTCTTGTCCTTGCGCTGAAAAGATGAGACGTGCCTAAAAGGGTTGAAATTAGAAAACAGTTTTAAAACGCTTCCCCTCTTATCACCAATTTATTTCCAATATTTGACTTGGTAATTAGGTAAAAGAATGTGGATAGAAAAGACGAGGACTCTTTCCACAGGGAACTCTACTAAGGGGATAGATATTTGGTGTTTCTTGGTTTACGATTTTACGCCTTAACCCGCTATATTACCCATCGTCAAGAATTCTTTAACATTTATTATTGTTGTTAATAATATTAATTTTTATTTAATTACTTGAATTAGTCGAAAATATTAACACCGTCGGATGCATCCCGGTAGTAGAAAACTCTTTATTTTTCTGTCGACGATTTATGGCCTGTCTTCAGATTCAAAAAGCCTTCTAATTATTTTTGTAACGAAATACTCCGGTTCATAGTAAAATTTTTCCTATAGCTATTCTAATTTTACACGGAAGAAGGAGCTGTGTCTTCTTTTTTAGAGCGTATGGCTCCGTAACCAGAGTAATGCGAAAAATTTGGATCCGATGTACTTCTGCAAATCGATTTTTTTTGAATTTCCAGTAGTGTAATTTCCGACCGAAAATTTAAAGGAGGAGATAGAACTGTCCGTCCAAAACAGTTTTGTCTTTGCTGATGCCAGCCCACATTCAACTTGCATTGGAAAATGGCTACTTTTCGACATTAAGAAGGTACCGATCTTGTCAGTTGTACCAAGCCAACGTTTGTGGTCAACTTGGTCAACTTTTGTGTATACGAAAGGCCACAGTTTAATATAGCGGTTGTGTTTTCCGGGAATAGAATCGACGGTTTTAATTTTTCCGACGATTTCTAGCATTGATAATTTTAATAAAAATATTTAAGGCTCTAATCAGCATTTAACGAATGGGGCACATCCTATAGCTAACATCCTTTCTCTACCACAAGTAATCCGCGGAAAGACCCTATATTCTGTTATTTAATGGCATACATCTGACAAAAATTGTAAATATAAGTGTATCCGATGGTAACGGATAAAGTTATATTAACATTATCTTTGGGTATTTCCAGGTTATGGTTAGCATATCCCCAAACAGTTGAAAATTCCCAGTGACATATTGCCGATAAGAAACTTTTTATATTTATTGTTTTAATAAGCGATTAATAAATAGAAAACTATCGCACTTAATATCTTATCATCAAAGTGAATGGCTTGGAAATAATGTCGAATATAGTTGCACAATAAGGAAAATGTTGCATAGTATTACAAGTATTCCAGTATAGTAATAGCGATAAGAGTTTTTTCTTCTAATAGAGGTAATACTTGTTAATAATTATTTGATACTTCCAAATACGACAACTACTAGCTGTCGCCACGCCACCGTTAAAGCTAAAATCGCTTTTCAATTTGAGCTATAAATATTCTGTCCGCAAATATTCTTAATTCACACAAAAATTCGAGTCGGTGCGGAAAACCATCGTATACCACGCGCTTGCCAATTAAAATTTCAACCTTCAACTTTCCAGTATTTCGAAGAACAGTATCTGTTTGATATCATTTCAATAATTAAAAATAATTTATGCATATTTAAAATAGATTATCGGAAGAGAGACGATTTTTAATGGTTTTCTTTTCCTTCGTTGCCACCTCCTGTTTACAGGCGTCGTCGTCACGTAGAAGCCAGCCAGGTAGATATAGAAAGTATTGCCATTTCGCGTACAGTAATCCAATCCAATAGTAGCTTGGCACACCTCATTATAGAGTGTCGCATCAGTTAACACAAACATTTCAAAATATCGAGAAAACTTTTCAAATATTAGACAAATATTTGGAAAATTCGAAAAAAACATTTTTAATAGTGAAGAAACATTTCACTAAAAAGATTTTTTTTTTCTTTTTAGTGAAAAAAGAAAAAAGATTTTTTTTCTTTTTAGTGAAGTGTTTTACTGAAAATAGTTTTCACATATTATCGAAATCACTTCATTTAATCGAAAAATAATTTTCGCAAATAAGAAAAAGTATGTCATCGGTTGTGTTATTTTATTAATCAAAATAAGAAAGTATACCTCCCATCTCTCGAGTATAGATATAATAAGATTATAAAGGTAAGCATTCAAATAAGTAAAAATATTTTTTGCAAATAATTACTAAAGTGAATATAGAAGTTATCGAAACAATATCACTGTTCATCGAGGATACACATGATACCTAAAAATATATTGATATATTTTTAGGATCAATTTATCAGTGATTCTGGATTTGTTCTGTATTTGTTGATTCTACTTTTAAATGAAGAGCAAATTTCTTCTATCGGATTTAATGGGTTTTAAATGAGAGTAATATGCTAGTAGGGATCTATAGATAAAATATTATTTTCTCTTAGAATATCGGTGATGATAGTGGAGTGATATAATTTTATAGTATTCGTAATCGGTATAGTTTCTCGGTCTTTTTTTACCACATCGATATAATCCGAAAGTCTTTAAACAACTGCCAATATATAGAAAAAAGCTTTATCCGCTCAAACGTCACAGGTGTCTTTGACCTATAATAATGGTACTTTCTAAAGATGACACGAGTTTTTCTGAATTATTTGAAAAATTATTTGTTATTTGTTATTTCAAATAAAATTTGCCCAGGTCTGCTTTTTCATGATTTTAAGTTATCACTAACAATATAGAATTTAATGTATTGAATAGGTAATTTTAAACTTTATAATCCATACTCAATGCTGTAGCAATAAGGCATTGGGACGGTAACCCAAAGGTCCCCCGTTTGATCCTGGGCTGAGGCAGATGCAGTATGATATTGGGACGTTAGCCCAAACACCCCCAGTTCAATCCTGGGCCGAGGCAGATGTTAGCCCAAAGGTCCCCGGTTCGATCCCGGGCCGAGGCAGATTTTCTTTTCAGATTAATTAGTTAAAATTCTAGTTTAATTATTAATTAATAGATGATATTAATTTAGAATGATTTTTTGATTACTTACATCGGATTTTTTCTTCAGATATAATTAGTTAAAAATTCTAGTTTAATTATTAATTAATAGATGGCGCCACTCTTTGATTTAATAATTAATAAATATTCTAATTACGAGATGGTTCTAAAATTAGTTTAAATTATTTCAGTTCATTAAAATTTCCATTAAGCTTATCAAGGGATAAATTTGGCAAAGTAATTAGTTCGTTTAGAGTAGGTAAGCATTGAGTAAGTAAATTGATTTTTGTGATTTTAATAAATAGAATAAACACAAGTAATCTTCAACTTACAACTACTAATACTTTGACTATGATGTAATTTGTAAATTCTGTGATTGATCAATGCAGTTCTGTGGTTTGAGTCCCTGACCCAATGCTCTGATACATGAAAAGCATTCTTTTTCTGTCTATTCTTGTAATTTCTATATTTATTAAGATAATGTATACTGCCATAGTAAACATTAGTACTGAGAAATTCATAAATTTTAGGCACTTAGATTTTATGATGGTTTCGACTTATGATAGTAAGGTTTAGGGCAGGAGTTCCCAAAGTTTTGCCTAGGTGGGCCAAATTGTAAATTCCAAATATTTGGCTTGCCAAAAAAAGTGTTATAAAAAAATACATTCAAATTGATAAAGAGCTAGACACAAGGGAAAGTTTTATACTAATTTTATAACAATTGTTCTTTATTTACAATAATAATTACTTTTTATTACAAACTGTTTAATTATTTTTGAAATGTGTTATTTTAAACAAAAATAACTAAGTAATTTCAAACAATAAAAACTAATAATAAATTCATCAATCTGAAGTGTGACTTGTGCAGTTGTTATTTTCTTTTAATAATATCATTGAACCTTTGTTATAGGTCAGTTGAATATATTCTTAACACCACTTGTAAATGTTCATTAATTAATTTTGATCTCATTTTGGACTCACTAATACATGATTGAGAAAGTTTTTAACTTATATATGCAAAAAACTTTCTCAATACATATTTGGAAGCACTTATACATGTATTTTTTAACTGAACAATTTTTAATTATATGATAAAATTTATTTTTTTGTAAAAATCTAAACTATCTACAGTACATTCCCAAGTATCCGGTTCGCGACTATCCGGCCTAGTTTTCTTTTATCGTAATTAAATGAGGAAGGCAAGGTGTTGCATTGGCAACATTGCAAAGGTATCGGAAGTGGGCGTCTGCTACGATCCTCCTACGTGTCGTGTGCAAAATACAAGTTGTGACAGGAAAAGAACAGCATTCTGCTCGTTGTTCATTGTTTCGTCAGTGTGTAACGGACCTCAATTGTTGCAGCTGTTCCTTATTATAACTGTATAGTACGTACAGTATTTGTAAATTGTTCTTGGGGTATGTTTAATGTTTTTTTAAGTGTACTACAGTGAAGATTTCAAAATAGGTGATAAACAAAAAAAGTTGTAGTGACTATGGAGGAGAAATTACGTGCTATACAGCGACTAGACTTTGGTGTAACAGCAAAAAATATAGCTTCGGAGTTAGGAGTTGGGAAAAGTACAGTGGAGGACTGGAAAAAAATTGAGCAGAAATTGAAAAATGGTGTGCTGCACAAGCTAGTGGAAGTAGAATAAAAATAAGAAAAACCATGCTGAAAAGTAAGTACAGTGGTACCTCGGATCACGAACGTCTCGGTTCACGAATAAATCGGTCTACGAACACCATTTGCAAACAAATTTTGCTTCGGTTCGCGAACACACACGCACGGAATGCATGGAGCACACGTGACTCGCAGCGCAGAAAACTCTGAGCACAGCCTCGCCCCAGCAGCAATCCAGTTCGCCCAGCTCATATGGGTACAGTAAACTTCCAACCAGTGTTGATATTTTAGTTTTTTCTTTATTTAATTAAATTTATCCCTTATTATGGCTCTCAAAAAAATTTAAAGTATTAGTGAAGGTGGTGTGAAACATGCTTTCTTCTAATATTACTGTTATATTTATTTCCTTTCTGTATTATTTCCACACATAAAGCCATAACATGTTAATACGTTTTTTATCCTAGAAAAAATTTTTATTTGGATTTACATTAATTGCAATGGGAAAAATTGATTCGGATTACGAACTTTTCAGATCACGAACAGGGTCAAGGAACGGATTGTGTTCGTGAACCGAGGTATCACTGTATAAAGAAGTTGAGGAAGCACGTATATACACGTTATATGTAATGTGACGTTATGACTGAAAAATTTAAAAGAAATAGAAGTATATTTGAAGAAAGTTCGTTAACGACGTTCTATGTTAAACTTTATATTCTTTTGCATGTTCTAAAATTGTTAGGTAGATAAATTAACTTTATAACGGGTTAATTCCGTTTAGTGTGTACCTGAAGAGGGTGCATGTAAGCACCGAAAACGTTTGTACAATAATTTCAGAACTTTGAAATAAAAGTATAACCCAAACTGCATAGGAGTGCTTAATGAAACTTAACCAGTTGATATAGTTGAGGAAGCTTTATTTTTGTGGCATGAACACTTAAGAGGAAAGGTGTACCTGTAACTGGGCCAATATTGCAGGAAAAAGCTTTGGAATTTAAGCAACAAATAGAAGGACAAGATTCAGAGTTTACTGCCAGTGATGGATGATTAGATCACTGGAAAAAATGATTCGGCATTCGCCAGATTACCGTAAGTGAAGCATTTTCTGCTGATAAAGAGGCTGTACCTGTGTTCAAAGACCATCTTTTCAAGCTTATAGAAAAAGAGGGAATTTCTGGGGAGCAGTTATACATTTCTGCGATGAGACAGGTTTAATGTATAAGATGTTCCCTGCAAAAACACTTGCATCGAAAAAAGAAGCCGCTTCAACAGGATACAAGAAAAGCAAGGAACGAGTCACCATTTTGGCTTGCAGCAATGCAACCGGCAATCACAAGCTTAGGTTGAGGTTAATAGAAAAATCTAAGAAACCTAGTGCTTTTAAAAAACAAAAAAATCAGGAATCACTCCCCATATATTACACACACCAAAAAAAGCATGGATGAATTCAGAAATTTTTAAAACCTGGTTCCAAAATGAATTTGTACCAACTGTAGAAAAACATCTGAAAAACAACAATTTGCCAAGAAAAGCTCTGTTAATTCTTGACAACACACCTTTGCATCCAGCCACTGATGAACTCACAGATGGAAACATCAAAGATTTATTTTTATCACCTAATGTAACAGCTGTTTGTCAGCCCATGGATCAGGGAGTCCTTGAACAGCTAAAGAAAAAATATCGCCGGCATCTTCTCAGTTCATTGATATTAGCGATTGATAATAATGAAGACTGCGTAACCGCTTTGAAAAAGATTGACATGCTAGATGTCATAAGGTCGTTGGAAGCATGGGAAGAGATTCCAAACATATCATTTGTAAGGTAGGTCTTGGAAAATTCTTTTGGACCATGAAGGTGGACATTCCAACCCTGAACCAATGTGCGAAACCGAAGTGGAAGATGAAAATGCTAAACTTGTTGTATTGCTGGAAAAAGTGCCGGGCTGTGAGGATATCACTGTAGAGGACATTACAGAATGGATGGCAAACGACGAAGTTGATGAAATAATTGACAACGATATTATAGAAATGGTGACACAAGGAGAAGTATTGAAGAAGAGGAGCAGGAACCCTTAGATGACAGGAAAAATCTCATCCCACATTTGGAAGGACTCAAGAGGATTGAGGCAGCGTTGCAGTATATTAGTCAGCAGGAGGAAGCGATGCCAGCTGATATCATCTGTTTGCGTAAGTGGAGGGACATTGCATCGCGGAAGAGAGCTAAAATGCAGAAGCAGTCATCTATTAAGGACTTTTTCAAAAACTAAAAACTGTAAGTTTTGACTCTTAGGGCTACTTTTTCATATCTGTGTAATCATTTATCAGTGAAAAATAAAATCAGTTTGAGTCAATTTTCTTAAGAATTAGGCCTACGATTTACCTTAATGTTTTGTTTGTTTCCTGCATTTAAGTTAGGCATTACAGAATTTATGTTAAAATGTGAACAGTTTATATCCTTTAACTTACTTTTTCTCTAATAAATTCTTGAAACGTGCAGTGCAGTACATAAACATTTATAAACTACCAGTACAGAGCCTTCTATTTTAACTCAACACATTACCGGCAACTGCTTCTATGATTCACCAGGCCACGGCCACGTTCACATTCTACGTGGCTTGAGATAAATGGAGGGCTTTGTACTCAATAAGAAGTGAGAAAATACGTATTATAACAGTGAGTTTTGATATAAAAACTTTGTTTTCTGGTATTGGTGGGTCAAAGAATCCAGCCTGCCCTTCCGCCACCTTAGGCCAGATACTCGGAGGTGTACTGTATATGAATTCAGGGTTTATGGGTTGCATTTGGCCTGCGGGCCACAATTTGGGAATCCCTGGTTTAGAGTTTGAAACCGAATCCTGTCTTAAAACAAGGACTAAAGAAGATTTAAGTCAAAAGGCTTGAAAGACCTCTTGACTCAAATATTCATAATTTTTATTAAATATGACAAAAACAATAATAAAATATACTTCCATAATAGCAAACTCCATTATAAGTGCAATTGGTAGAATGCTCTTTAACCATAGAAAAAAAAATTTTTTTTTTCTAACAGCAGTAATTTTAATATATCTGATTATAAAGCATTAGATTAGAAAAGTACTGGATTATAAAGGTATCAAATTTTAAAAAATGTTGGACTATGCGGATTATGACATTTTGAAATATTTGAATTGAGTTGAATTTTATTTTGAAGCTCAAATTGAATCAAGTTTTATTTGGAATTTGACTCAGTTTGAGTTTTAAATAGCTTGCTTACATTTAAAATAACAAATATACAGTGGTAAAACACCCCTAAAATTGTAAGGTCTAGGGCAGCCATCCCTCTTGCCTCCCTCTGATAGGCACTGCTTATGTATAACTGTATTAATCAAATATCACCTGCTAGTACCATAGAGGCATGTGATTAAAGCTCAGTCCAAATCAGGAATATATAAATTTTAGAGGTAAAGAATCTTAAATACTATTTATACTTGTGTGTAAGAGAAGAAATATTTCAAAAAAAAAAATTTTGAAGCAGATGTTAATTTATGTGGTCAATCAAAAATTAAAAAATTTTTTGTAAGGCCAGCTCAGTCATGCTACTGTGCATCTATATATGTATGTATGTTCTTAAAGATTGTAATCTTACTAATTCTTTTGATTTCTTTTGTTAAAAGTATATGGATATGTATAGATTGTACACAATATAATCTTAAAACTTTAAAGTTCAACTGTTCATAAAATGACAAAAATAATTTGCCAAGCATTTAAGTTTGAAGCCTGCAATATATTTGAAATTAAACCTAATTAATATGTAAAAAATTCATATTGTGAAATCTTGATTAATTTTCATCAAAATGTTTTGAAATTTTACAGCTTAGAATGAGAATGAAAAATATAATATCGTCAACACAACTTCTTTACTATGCTGCTCCATAATTTCGACACACAAGTAAAATAGTAAAATTTTCAGCTCACTTTGGCAGTGGAGACTTCTAAGTCAAACTACTAAGGAGGGCTCGGGTGAGCCGAAAGTGCACTTTAGTGAATCCGTTGGTTTTTTACTTGTACGGATTGCGTTTACATCCTGCCAAAGTGAGCTGAAAATTTTACTATTTTACTTGTGTGTCGAATATAATATCGTTGTGAATATTTTTTAATTTTATTTTTCACATTTCTTTATATGAGATCAAAGAAAACATAATTTTTTTGTATGAGATCCATCCAATGAAATATTTATTTTTGAATAATGGAAGCCTTCTGAATTCAAATTTATATCAAAAAATCTAACATATATGAAAATTGCCCCCTCCCATACATAAACAGCTATTATATTCTTTATTTTGTTCTAATTGGCCTGCAGATGCTTTGTTGACATACTATACCCAATATTACATGCAGTGCAGAAAGTAATCATGGCTGCAATTTCCCAGGAAATGATAAGCTGCCATAAGACAATAAGTGTTACTCCCCTTAAATAGCCTGAGTATGTTTGTTTGAATTTTCTCAGTTTATTTAATTATCGGTAAAAATAAAGCAAAAAATGAACAAATAAGAAACAATATTGTTTGTTTTAACAGAATTAATATTTTTCAGTTTTACAAATTTTAGAGCTCATCATATATGAAAATTTCACTTTTCACTTAAAATTTTAAAAATGAAATTCTCATCCCAAAACTAGAATAAGACAAATATAATAGAGTAGAATACAGAATCATAATAAGGTTGGATAAAAAATAATCCAAATTCTTCTAATAAAATTAATTCAGATTATCTACTATAAAAACATAACTTAAAAAACTTTTAGCCATCAAAAATTTTAGGATCCAACATCAGATGGACATATTTTCATACATAAAACTAATACCACAAAAACAATAACCACAAAAAAATTGATTTACAATAGCTGCATTGATTTAAATCAAAACAAAAAAAATCCAATTCTATCATTTTTTGTTTCCACTTCAAGATGTGTATATGTTTTGGTAAAAGTGACTAATTTGGTGATTATGCTTAATCACCAATGATTTTGGTAAATGTGATAAATTTATTTCATATATTGAGAATTAATCACATTTACCATGTGATTTGCATACTTGTAGTTTGTAGTGGTAAATATGATAAATTGTACTTGCTTAATGAAATTTACCTGACATTATGCATAATTGCCAGTCTAAGATGGTAAATTTGATAAATAATGCATTCTCATCAGTTAATGAAATAGTTTGCTGCCTTCATCTTCATTTAATAATAATTTCAGCTTTAAGTGGTCAAAGAAAATAAGATCTCATTTGGTTCAAGAAATAATTGCAAATGATAGTTTGGAAATTGGAGTTGACACCTGGATAAAAACATGTATAAAACTTGAACATAATAGGCCCAATATTTTTGTATATGACAAAAAAAAAAAAGATTGTATGACTTAATGAGAACAGAATCATAAATCAAGATTTGTTAACAACAGTTGAAAATTAAAAAATGAGAAAACGTGACTTGATAGCAAATGAACTGAGCATGATATATAAATGCCAACTAAAGATAAGCTATTGATTTTCTCTAAATGTAGAAGCATACATCCAGACTTGTATCCTCAGGAAGGCAACTTCAATTTCCTCCCCTACGGGTTTTGTATAGGTACTTTTCCCTTATTGTGATCCACTAGAATGAAAAAATGATTCAAAGTGAGCATGCCTGCCAGATGGCCCAGTGCTTATATGGGGGAGTCATCACAGGCCTAGTGATGGATGTGGGCACTACCAGTAGTCCTGGTTCCATATAGGGACCCATGAATGAGTCCCCAGTGATGGATGCAACAACTACCAAATGGCAAAAGATGACACTGAACATGAAAGGCCAAAGCCTTTCAACTCCTTTAGGAGTCTCTTACAACATGTGGAATCAAACAGTGGGTATATTCTAACCCCAATCTCAAAGGGATCCTCTTCAGGAAGACTGGAAGCATTTCCCTTAACAAGAGATGCAGATTTGGTGAGGAGGGGTATGGAAGATGATATTGAAAACGTATTGAAACAACTAGAAATAATCAAAGTTAAAGCTGAATATCTGCTAAGAGGCTGTTGTAAAAGTGAAATAACAGTAACCTTTTAATTAAATTAATAATTAAAGCAACAAAAAGGTGGGAAATTTCATATTTATCAAATTTATGAACTACATTCCAGAAATTATACAAAAATTGCTTTAAAAGTAATATATTTAGCAATATTTATCAAACTTGCCAAATTAATTTGGGAATTATAGATATTTGCTGGTAAAAATGAAAAATTTTGGCATATTTATCAAATTCACCAACTTCATTTGGAAATTATGTAAAATCACCGATAAAAGTGAGAAATTTACTAAAATATATCAAGCTTACCAAGATGATTTGTAATTATGCATAATCACCAATCAATCACTTTTACCATAGCATATACACATCAATGTACTTTAATGGCTTAAAGCAGAAAAACTGAAATTTATTATTAATACAAAAATAGGTATTAATGATACTCAGCAGTAACATTTTTTGGTTTATGACCATTTTCAGCTAAATTTAACGAATGTAACAAAAGGGATGTGATGTACGCATCCCTATTAGGATGGTTTACCAACAAACATTTTGCTATGGCTAACAAGATGATCTACACCAGCATTTCCCAAACTATGTTCCATTGAAGGCCAATAAGTGTTCTGTAAAAATATGTACATTCTAAACTAGTGCTTCTACTCATAATCATACCTTTTAATCAAAGCACTGTCGAGATTCTTTCATAAAATATGCACTGTAGCTGCATATTTTACGAAAGAATCTCAACTGCTAACAGTGCTTTGGTTAAAAGGTATGTTCTGTAAAAAAATTATGAAAATTAATATAAGCCTTATATGATTTTAAATGTTGTGCCAAATTGAAAACTAGAGTCACAAGTTTATTTTACTATTATCATCTGTTTTATTTTACATAATTACAATATGATAATAGATGTTTTTGTTTTCTTAAGAGAAAATGACAGGCAGTAGAAAAAGAGACTTGATATTATTTTCATATACAAAATAAGAAAAATGGGACAAAAATGGCAATAATGATATAAAATATCTTTCAATATAGAGATTCTAATATTGTCTGCTATATTGTGTGAGCAATGTAGTAGACAATATCATTATTAATATAGTGAGCATTCATTGTTATGTAGGGATTATTTAGACTATAGCTATAAGACAATTAATAAAAACAAAAACTTAATATTTTTTTTTTTCTGATTTAAAAAAAAAATTCCAGAAATGAAGTAGAATTTCATAAAATATTAATTATAAATAACAAAACAAGCACTCTCAGTAGATATAAAATATTTATTAAGCATTATTATTGCACAAGAAGTGTTTTCTGCCTTCTGTGATCTTTTTCAGCTAAATTTGAGATGTGAATCGTTTGATACTCGAATCGAATTTCAAAATAAAACTTGACTCTGAAATTTCAAACATCAATATAATCCATGTAATCTAGCATTTTTCCTAATCTACTACTTATTTGTTAAAATCTCTGCTGTTAGAAAAAGTAAAATTTCCTATAGTTAGAGCATTTCACCAATTGTAGTTATAATGGAGTTTGCTGTTATCAAAGTATACATTTTATTATTTTTTTTGTATTTAATAAAAATTCAGAATATTTGAGTTAAAAAGATCTTCAGGTAAATTTACTTATTAAAATCATATTAATTGTTCAGTACTTAATTAAAATGCTTTAAATTATGAAAAAGAATGATATTAGTGAATTAAGTTTATCAAATTTTATATAAAAATATAGACAGATTTACATATTGATGACTTTTTCTTGTATTTTGAAGGAGCTATTCAAGGAAAAAAATTTTTTTTAACCAGAAAATTATTTCGTGCATTGATTTCATTTGTTATTTCAAACCTCACATTTATTGAAATATGTCATCATCAGACTAATTGAATTACAACTGATGAAATAATTTTGCAATTAAAAAATTTTTTCTAGAATACAATACAATGAAGATTGAAAAATGATTGATTTTCAGTAGGTATAGTACATAATATTATATTTGTTATAAATTTCAATCTTCTTTCAAATCGAAGAATAGAAAGACTTACTCTTAAGTTCATAAACTTTCTGGAAATTATAAAGATTGTATTAAAGAATGACTGACTGAAACTGTAGAAGAAATCAGCTTGTAAATAATCAAGACCAAATTTTTCTTAATACACTATATACTTTCAAACCATGTCTAGGGAAATTCTTAGCACATTTTGCTAGTATATTATATTTTCAAATATTTGTTAGTTGTTAACAGTTTATTTTTATTTCTTTCCACTAAAGTTAATACTTACATAATTATGAATTTTTAATAATTTGATAAATTATATCTGATTTTATTTTTCTAAATTTGCTTTTAGAAATTTTTATTCTAGTTGCATTGCTTTGTAACTCATTTCATTTTCTTTCTAAAATAAGGAATCAGAATTCAATAATTCATCTTTAAATGCAGGTTCTGTTTTCATTTTTATAAAATGTAATGTTTAAAAAATTAGATATTCTGTTATCTGAATTTTTACTGAACAAAATAAGTCATTAACTATGAAAATTTGCTTAGTTACCCACATTCACTAGAAAATTAGTGTGTCTTTTCTCTTAATAAAAATATTTAATTTGAATTTTATTTGAAAAATATATTAATTCTACATAAATTACTGTTATTGTTAAAAATTCTATTTTTCTTTATTTTCATATTTTAATGGCTTTAGCAAATTTTCAGTGAGAATTATCAATCAGTAATACAAAACATTATATGTAATCTATGAATGTTTTTCATTACTTTATAAACAGTTCATTTAATTGGCACTTATTTTGTTTTATATATCAACTTTAAACTGTACAAAGGCTTCCTAATGTCCAATAACTCCAATAATATAAACTGGAACTATCATTGCCATAAATCTAATTGTGGGAAAAATCTAAGCTTTGTATCCATTTAAAAGAAACTGCTGTTTATATTCGGTTTGAATAAATTGACCATTCATTTAGGATTTTTCCAGGATGATTCTGGATTTGATAGATTGTTTCACAATGGTAAATGGCCTGAATTAAAAATTCATCCTATTTACAATATGGAAGTTTTTTTTTTTTAATTTAAATATGAAATTGGATACATTTGTAATTTTAGATTGTCTAATTTTGAAAGTAATTTTTGCTATTAAAATATTTATTGGAAATAAAAATTTGACTTATTTAA
This sequence comes from Olivierus martensii, assembly GCA_000484575.1. Lineage (NCBI taxonomy): Eukaryota > Metazoa > Arthropoda > Arachnida > Scorpiones > Buthidae > Olivierus > Olivierus martensii. The sequence goes on along the minus strand of AYEL01090048.1, from coordinate 16,179 downwards.
GATTTTTGTTAATACTGAAATCATTTAAAATTTTATTGATTGAAGAGAAAATTTTGTTTTTTGAATATATTCTTAATAATTCAATGTAGTTTAATATTTTATAATAAAAATGAAGCAGCAGATTGTCTATACACAAACACAAGCCTTTAAAGCAGGTAGACGGGTGATAAGAAAAGCTACGACGAAGACGGTTAAGGTGTAACAGTCTTCGTTTAAGAATTATTCTATTTTAAATTTGTGTAAATTTACTGAAGAGGGTCAATAAACTGACCGAAAACGTTTTAATTAAGTTTGTGTTTCTTATCACCCGTCTACCTGCTTTAAAGGCTTGTTTGTGTATAGACAATGTAAACTCCAGCAGGTGTGGAATTACTCGCAGCACATTATTTTTTTTTAGTTTAGTAGAAGTTATTTGATAAAATATTAAACAAGTATTTGTATTACAAATATTGATGGCCCAAACTAATTATCAGTACAGAGGAAATTTTTTATTTTTATAAAAATAAATTCTGTTCTGGATTGATAAATTAAAAATATTTAATGTTAAAGGTTGCAAAGTCGCGGTTTAGAACGACTAGTAATAATTCTAATTATAAGCTAAACCTAACGGCTAACGACTCTGCAAATTCCAGAGTTCTGCCTGAGCTCAGGTCTTTTTTTTAAGTTTTAACTTAATGCTAAGTAATTATAAAACAATCCAACAACAACATAACGTCTAACTGACAAAACGAAACCAAATATCGGGACTTACACTAAAAGTACCGATTAAGTGTTAGCAGTAAAACGAACAAAAAACGATGTTAGAACTTTCACTAATAAATTGAATAAATTTCTAAACAAGTTAAATAATAAAAAAACTATAAATTTATTAGACTCAAAACACTTACAAAAGTGTTAACAAATGCTTTATTGAAAATCTAATAAAGCAACAATCAAATAATCAACAAAACTTGTTTAATCTAACTCAAATATCGAAAATCAATTATTCACAAAAAGAGAACCTTAATACTACTAAATTCTACTACCTCCACCTCCGATACAAGCTTCCAACAATAGTCGATCTTTACAAGAAACTCACTTGTCACTTTCGCCAATTCTACATCTGGAAATTCAGCACCTCAATTGGCTGTTCGGATGCGTCCTCTTTTATACTTGAGTGACGAACACTTCCGTACTCACTCATTTACATACTTATACGTAACAAGTTCAAAGTTATTAGTTTACAGAGTAATTCATTCATGTCATTATCTTTACAATTAATTTATATATCGAACAAAACACCAATATGGATCATTCTTATTTTCACATATCAGTTTCAGTGGTAAAATTTATGTAGATAAGATGACATCATTAACCGGGATAGCTCTTCCGGAGACAGGTTCCGACTCTGTATCACGTGATTGCCAGCTACGACGGAGAAGGTGGAAGTAAGTTAATTTTTAAACTAAAATTATAATACGTTAGCATATAGAAAAATAACAATAAATAAATAGAGTGCATAATAAAATAAAAATAGGACAGGTCAAAGTCAACTTCCTCACAAGGTTTCTGATTTCAGATAACTCTTTTGAAAAATAGTTATAAACCATGAATAATAATCAAAATTGAAGTAATTGTGTTCTAAATAAAATGTCATAAGAAGAAATAAAAACTAATCAAAACTTGTTATTCACAATACAATACAAACTAGTGGAATCTGTGATTTAAAGATTAACTGATAATCTTAATTGACTGTAATGGATTATTTTTGAAGAAAGCTAATTTTAATTTTGAATTTGAAATAAAAATTCATAATTAATTGAAATCCATCCTCTGTTATCTTAATGAAATTTAGATTGAAGTGATACCATATAATGTTCATAATTAAAATATAATTTTCTACTATTTTCTCAAAATAATCTCCAATTTACTGATACCTTTATAAGGAATATTTTGTTGGGGAATGCTTAAACTGGTATACTTTAATTTTGAAATTTGTGTTCTAATTCTTATTTATATTTACCTAGCAGGGTTGTAGAGTCGGGGAGTTGGAGGTTTTTGGGTGGAGTTGGAGTCGGGAGTCAGAATTTTAAACTGCACAGAGTTGGAGTCTGATCATTTGCCATTTGACTCTGCAACCTTGTATATTATATTGTTTAATTGATATCAAAAAATATTTTTATTTTTTTAAAGAAAACACAAGAAGATAGTATGAACATAATTCATGTCAGTGATTCAACACCAGTAATAATAACCACCACTTGTGTTCAAGAAATTCGTCCTTATATTGTTGGTTGCATTGTTCATAATGTAGATTTGACTGGTGGAAATTTAAAAAAGTTTCTTGTTTTACAGGTGAGTTATAAATAATAATAACAATAATTAATATAAAGATTTTCTTTAAAAATTATTTTTCTTGTAATTTATTCACTTAACTAAACTTATGAAAATATTATTGGATCTTTCCAAACATGAAATAAACAATGAATTACAATAAAGACCATTTTAATAAATTTTATACTGTGAGGCTGCCCGCTCTTCCGATCTTATGTATATATTTTATTATAATAGTGTTTCGTGTAGTTTTATTATTTTTGAAAGCTTTTTACCATATTTTGAAATCTGCGTATTATTTCTGCCACTCTTGTACACGTGAATGAAATGATTTTTTCCGAATTTATACAAATGTCTCTATCATTTTGAAATGTTTATTCAATGGCTCGAGATGTCTATGATAATTAAAAAATTATTGAAATTTGCGAAAACATTTTATTAATTATTGAAATGTTTGCGCTAATTGATGCGAGAACCCATAAAACAAAACTGCGTCTATAACCTAAAAGACAAATATTGTTGTTTAGGTGTATTTAATTAAAAGTTTTTTCTTACGATATTTATCCGATGGTTTGAAAAGACACTGCATTAGATTCTCTAAACTCATATTTTACCCAGATATACATTCTGTGGCGAAAAACGACGCATCCCTAAAAATAGACCGAGAACTGCCAATCTCGGTGAGAAATGCATGCCAGATAGATATAAAAACGATTAAAATTTCATGGCCGAGGAAGGCAGAGGCCGTTTGGAGACATCTGATCAGATCAACAAATTATCAGGCCTATATAAAGAGCGGTGTTGGTAAGAACGGATATATCTGACCGGTTTGGTTGTTTCATTACGTTAAGTAGTCTACCAACACCCATCTACCACCTATTTGTCAACAGTACGAGCAACAGAGGATAATTGAGAGACTCCGCTTCGTACATCTACAGAAAACACGCGACTACTGGCTTTGGCAACAGTGTGTAATATTCCATTAGTTTAGTGGTCGATATATCTCCGTTTATCCTCTTCAGCCAAAAAGTTTGTCCAAATCCTATATATAGTTAATTATTAAAACTGTCACAAGTTTTGTTTTGATCTGTTCGGATTTTTTGGAAAATAACCCTACTAATAGTATTTCGGCTGTCATTAAATATCTTCGAGAGCTTCCAATTAATCGGGTGGTAATTGATAAAAATAGAATGTATCTTTGATTGAAATATTAGTTTAATAATGAGAGAACTAATGTCAAACCACTGGAAAGAATTTTCAAAATTAGCGCTAGAATATCATAAAACAGGCATTTTTGCCAGAGTATAATGATTATTTTAACTTGTTAAAAATTCTAATTCCATAACTGTAACTAGACAAGTTTATATTTAGCCATTCTGGCTACCAAAAAACTCCTTATTACGTTATTCTTAATCACTTAAAGTGCCCAATAATTTGACTATTTAATATTTTTTTTCACAAATCCCTAAATAACAATTGTTTATTTGTGTTATATATTACTTGACACCCGCGAGTGGTGTGACGTCGCAGTTTCCGATTCCATTAGAAAAAAACAAAGTCTGTCCGAAATCTTATAGTTCATGAGACAATAAATCGGTGCGTGTCACTTTTCGTTCGCCATCAAAAGGCAAAATCAAATCTTATATAATAATTATTGAATCTATAAGCAGCTAATCAGTATTTACGGGTTGGTTTGTCAAAAAACTCCGAAGTGAGCCCAATTGTCCTTCTGGTAAAGATTGAAAATTAAAAACTGTTTCCACCAACAATTCATTTTATTAATGTTATTTATTAAAAACTGTTTTCATGAACAATTCATTTTATTAATGTTAATTTTTATTTGTGGCAAATATAAGAAATAAATACATTTTCCATATTTTTAAGACATTTTAAATGAGTTTTATCTGCATTTTTAATATATACTATGGTGGTGGGAAGGAGCCGGAAAGAATTAATCAATTTTCAATGAAATCCTATGGGGAATCGCGCTTTTAACCATTATTAACTGTAATCCAGGCAAACAGAAATATTTAAAATTTTCGTTGTACATTATATGATTAAGCATTATTGTAATACTTTTGTGTATATGATACGAATATACACTTGTTTTAATTTTATTACTTTTTGACCTACTATGAAATTATTTCTATAGCTTAAAAATAAATATTTACTACTTTACTTGATCTCGAGCTATTCAAATAAAGTTTAGATGAGCAATCTAAAATTAACTATAGAAAAATTTCATTCAAAAGTATTTTAAATTTTATAACTAAATTTTTTCTAAACAAATTTCTTACTAATAAAACTTTTCACTTATTATTAGTTTTATTCCAAATTCACGAAAACTTTTTGTACATACAGCCATATTTGACAAGTTTTTTTTCACTACTGGAAAAAGTTAGCATTTCTTGATAACTTGCCTGCTAATAACCACTTAATGGCAATGAAGCCTATAGTGAAGGCGCAATATATTCCATGATCATATAAAAACATATCATTGATAACATTTTTATATTTGATGCGTTCTTTTCTGACATGCAAGTTATTAAATATAAAAATTCATTCTTTTTAAGAGCCGCGACTAACTATAATATGTATTGTACTTAACACTGTTTGTATGTATTTTTGTTGGCTTATTTATGTTTTACGGGGTGCTCTTGTTGTACTTGATTGTACGTTGAGAGTAAATAAATTAGTATGAGTATGAGTATTTAAAAAATTTATTTTAATCTATAAATCATTAGAATTAAACGGAAAAATATTGCATTACTGTTCCACAAGTAACTTATGGAACGGTAATGCAATTTTTTTTCACTATTGTATAAAAATAAATTAGTTCAAAACTTCTACTTTTATAGATTTTTCATTTATATGCTCTATTGGAAAATAATAAAGACAGCAAGTAAATATGTACGTTTCGTAATAAACTGTTATTTTTCATACAAATATAATTAAATGATTTGAATAATTTTCATACACTATTTTAAAATCTCAAATTTTAATAGAAATTTTCTTTGTGTTTTATAATTTAAAGAACCCAACATCGATTGTTTCAGAACATATAGTGATTAATAATTCGGAAAATAATATATTTTATTTAAATTAGCTTAAATTATAATAAACAATATAATAAATCAATATAAATCAACAATTTGTATTTATAAATATTCTGTAAATTTAATTTTATTTTTGATACTGAAGAGACTATCACGAATATATACATAATAATGAAAAATCAGATACCTAGATCTGATGTGAAGTCAGCCTTAAATTGTTTCGGTTCTAAATACCTAAATAGGGAGCTCAAATGAAATTATTAACAGTAGAAAGCAGATAACAAATTGTAAACGATTGTATAAAAGTATTGAAAGTTCAAAAGAGGCATCAAAAATGTTCTCGTATGTTTCTATTTGATCTTGAAATATTTTACGCCTTCAATAAAGGCTTCACTGCCATTACTGTAAGTGGTTATTAGCAGGCAAGTTAAAGAAATGCTAACTTTTTTCGGTAGTGAAAAAAAAACTTGTCAAATATGGCTGTATGTACAAAAATTTTTCGTGAATTTAGAGTAAACTAGTAATAAGTGAAAAGTTTTATTAGTAAGAAATTTGTTTAGAAAAAATTTAGTTATAAAATTTAAAATACTTTTGAATGAAATTTTTCTATAGTTAATTTTAGATTGCTCATCTAAACTTTATTTGAATAGCTCGAGATCAAGTAAAGTAGTAAATATTTATTTTTAAGCTATAGAAATAATTTCATAGTAGGACAAAAAGTAATAAAATTAAAACAAATTAAAGTAGTAAATATTTATTTTTAAACTTTAGAAATAATTTCATAGTAGGACAAAAAGTAATAAAATTAAAATAAGTGTATATTCGTATCATATACACAAAACTATTACAATAATGCTTAATCATATAATGTACAATGAAAATTTTAAATTTTCTGGTTTGCATGGATTACAGTTAATAATGGTTAATTCAGAATTTAAAATAATAATCGTCTAGAAATCATCTTTAAGAAACTAAAAACTAGTGAACTGTGCACGCCTATTTTTAATTAATTAAATAATTTGTTTTCATTATTATATGTTAATTATCATTTAGTTAAATATATTTTTATATTGTTATAAGTTTATTAATTTTAATAATGATATTGTCGGATTTGAATTGATTGTTAAAAAAATAACGATTGATTGAGCTAATTAATCACGTGATGCGATGACGAGCTGTTTTACAGAGCTGTATTTTGTCGGAAGTACACATAATCAGGAGTCGTTAACCAAAGCATGCGTAGTTAAACAAGACATATTTTTCTTTCAAAAACACGTTGTTAACCAAAGCCGTCGTTAACCAAGGTACCACTGTATTTTATTTTCATTAAAAGTTATATTAAATAATGTGGTTAAATAAGTACAACTTGATATCTTATAATACTTTTTATATTTAGAAATACAACTATTTTGTTTATAATTGATAATAAATTCTGGTATTTCTATGCATAGATAGCTGAGTTATGAAGTGATTTTTGATTAACGAAATCAATAAAGAAGCAAATATAAGTTTATAAGGTTAGTCTCATTGAATTTATTTTGGCTCTGGAGGTTAAACGGTGGTGGTCCAAACGGAAATATTAAAAATACAAAATACAAAATACTGTTTGGTAACAAATGCAAAAGAAAAATTCGAAAATTCGAAACTGGGGGCCAATTTCACACCGTTGGTTATGCGAATTGAATCAGTTTTTAGAATTTTAATTAAGTAAAAAATTCTGTAAATTTTACCAAAAAATGTTGTCATATCAATAATTAAATACTTTTGTGCCGAAATAATGACTCAACAGTAGATTTAAGATTCTTAAAATATATTTAAGATATTACGTCAGTCCAACTGACGATTGACTGATAAATTCTGATTTGAAAAATAATTTGGATATAAAATTAATCATTATGACTTTTGAAAAAATTATCATCAATATATTTTATTGGAATTGCTTATTAATTGTAAACCTATATCATTCGAAATGAACAAACTGCCTGCCAATGCTATGCGAATTTTCATTATTTATACTTAGATTATAAATTGTATTTAAGGCAGATTGGAAAAGTAAGACGATTGGCCGGATAAGTGATGAAAGATTTGGTTTAATCATCTTCTCCACCACGAATTATTTAGAGCAGTGTTTCCCCAAGTGTGGTTTAGAGCTATCAATTTTCTCCTAATGTAAAACCATGCATCCAGATTTATATCCTCAAGATTCTGGAAAGCATTTCTTTTAAAAAGAATTGCGGATTTGGCGAGGAGGATGAGGAAGACAATGTTGAAAACATACTGAAAGGCTAGAGATAGTTGAAATTAAAGATGATGTTAAGTGTTAAGAGAGTATTGTAAAAGTGAAATAACAGTTAATTCAAAAATAAATCACTAGGGAATTTGGCTAGTTAGGGTTATTTCGATCATGTAATCCCTCAAGTATATGTTGAATTATGGTTGGAGAAAAAAACATATAACAACAGAGGTGATATCTAATAAAATATGCAAAAATTATCTTATTTTAATTAAAAATAATGTTTCTATAAAAGAAAAATGAAGTATACAGAATTAAATTCATTTATAGGGCCAATCAGAAATGAAATAACATAAGGACCACATGCTGAAAATTTTAAGCAACTATCTTTAAAAATAATGAAAATATCAAAATTTATAAATATATTTAATAAAATTATGAATTTTTAAGATGTTTATGTAATTCACATTACAGATTCATGAGTCATCAAAGTGTTAACTATCATATTCCTGGTATAATATTGTTCCGTGTAGTATTATCTCCCTTTTAGTTAAGAAAAAATATGATGCCATAACGTTGTTTAAATGCAACCACTGTAGTTCACTTAGCCCTAGGAATTTCTTAAAAAATTATTATTTTTTGACTTATATAAGATCTGAATACAAAATCTTATATAAAAAACTTTGGTTTCAATTATTTGTGTAAATCAGGAACAGATTTATTAAAATCTTTTATTTTACTTTTGAAATTCAAATATTTTTTACAGTATTATGTATAAAATAATAAAAATCAATAAACAATAAAAATAGTTTATTATAGTTTTTTGATTTTAGTTTTAGTTTATGCTTTAGTTGCACATAACAGATCTATAACAAAACCTCATTACAATGGGGCAAAATATCAATACTGTCTACATTATAATAAGATCATTTTGTAAATTAAAGCTTAGAGCTTTCATTATTTTTTATTTATTTATAAAAGATTCATTGGAATTTTCTTATGGAGCATTCTCTTAATGTTCTAGAAGGGCTTGAACTTGGCTTTTTAATTTTTATACATCTGCATTATTTGATTATTATTTGTTAATTTCTAGTTCAATCAACTTTTTTAGATTAAAATAAGAAAAAATTTTCTCTTAGAATGTGCTAAAGCTTAGCAAAAGCAACATTTTTTAGTTTTACAAAGTAATCTTACACAAGTTAATTGGAAGCTTGAGTTTAAAAATAAAAATCAGATAAAGTTGGTTAATGTAGAATTATTTTAAAAAATACCATATTTCTTGGGCTTTATGTAGTTTTTTACAGATAAATTATTAGATTATTTTTAACAGAAAATATTACCATAGTTTAGAATTTAAATCAATAAATATTTTTTACTGTTAGTGTTTTCTATATGGATTTCTGGATTTTGTTTGTAGCAATGTTACTAATAACAACATTGAATGAGATAATTATAAATGTATAGTTGATGAAAATGCTATTAGTCATATGATTTTACATTTATCATTATCATCAGTTATTAATAACAGACTATAGCAGGAATTCTCCATGTCTTTTCCAATACAGTATTTATGAACAGAGATTAAGACACTGTTGTCCTACTAATGTATAAAAATTTTTGAAATGAACTGACTTTTTCATTTGTAATGAAATTTTCTTTACTATTGCTTTTTTACTGCTTAATTTGATGTTATTTAATACAAAATATGTATATATATATATATATATATATTAAAAACATAATATATATATATTTTATGTTTTTTTGAGATTCTAATTGAAATAATAAATAAAAATGTATCTTTATTTTTCTTAATTTCTTTATATAACTACAAAACTTATTTTCAAGCATATGATAAATTCACTTACTGTATGAGAGAAATGCATAAACCAATGATTGATAAAATGGATAAATATGTTCATTTTGTATTTTTTGATTATTTTAATTTTTTATAATGCAAAAATTTGAATTTATTTTCTTCCTATTATAATTAATATTTATATATATGAGTATCAACTATTTTGATTGGAAACTTATTTATGCATACTTGATTAGAGAAGAAACAGGAATTGATTTTGAAATTCTACATTTAAGAACAAATGTCTAAACTCAAATTAAATAATTTAAAAACTGATTAACAGAGGGCACTATTATTTCACTATAAGTCAACTTATTAGTCATATAAAATTACAACTTACAGAAGCAAAAATAACTAATTTTTGAAATTTTAATTTCAATATTTAATTGAACTTTAGTAAAAAAAACATTGAAAATCAGTTCAAAGAGCAGGATAATACAGAAATAGATTTCAGATTTTTCTTTTTAATCAAACTTAAAATAATTTTATTGACCCAGAAGATCAAAAGCACTTCAATAAAATTATTTTAATTAAAAAGAAAAATCTAAAATCTATTTCTGTATTATCCTGCTCTTTGTGCTGATTTTCGATGTTTTTAAAAATGAAGCAGTGTATTTCGAATGTTAATAGAACTTTAATGAAAAGAGAAACTAAGGATCATGGAATATAATCAATAAATAGTTCAATTAACTGAAACTAGTTACCTGATTAAGTACCAATTTAAATTAATATATAAAAATTCAACTTTTCTAAACAACAATGAAAGCAAATATTTTATAAAATACATAACATTATTTTTATATAAAATATACTTATTAAAAATATAATTATATTTATTCCTACTTACGGGATGATTCTGTTTGTTGATTTTGGCAATTTTTCGAACCTGAAATAGTATTATTATTAAATTTATAATAAATAATTGAATATTAAAAAATAGAAATTATATAGTGAATAATGAAAAATTTCAAAGTTAAGGATATAATGTCTATTATTACAGTTATAGAAAAAATTAATAATAGATTACTACATATATTGCTAGAGTCAATTAGATATCCAAATATGAAAAATACTTGATGTAGGATCTATGAAGAGAGGCCAAAAAGTTCTTACTCTCATCATGACATGGATATGCTAGAGATCTGAAATTTGAACCTCCAACTCTTCCTTATTTACCTATTCAATTCCTAGGGCCACACACTTTTCACATTTGTGGAACAGTTGTTTATTCCCATCTTTGTAAAAATCAGCAGAGTAATGACCTCCTTATTGTCAAAGAAACTTTTCCATTTTGACATCTTGCCAACTTAAAATTGATAAAATGCAAGAAAATCAATAGCTTAAGAAGATGGCAAGATGGCAGAAAGTTGCCAACTTAACAGCATGGCTAAAGTCCATAATAGAGTGCATAATAAAATAAAAATAGGACAGGTCCAAGTTAACTTCCTCACACAACCACCACAAAAATTCATTAGACATTCAAAATTATCTACTAAAATTACTTGAAAAATTGGACTGATAGGCCCCAAATTTGGGGCTCTGTATCTCTATAAAGGGGCCTCAGTAATAGAAAATAATTACAGTTTTGGACTCAGCATCTCCAAATTAGAGGTGCACTATAAAGGGGGCAAATTTATTGCAGATTCGTTATTTTGCATTTATTGGATAAAAATGTGTGCCTCCAATGATGGGTTCTGAATTTTTTGATTGCTGAAATTTTTCTTTAAATTACATTTTTTCTATAGATAATTTGTATGGATTGTATTAGTAGAATTTGAATTATATTTATTAATCTTATTTCAGTTTTGAGATGAGATAATTTTATTTTTAAAATTTTAAGTCAAACGTGAAATTTTAATATGATGAGCTGTAAAATTCATAAAACTGAAAAAATATTGCCAATAATACAAAAATGTTTGCTAATTCTGTTATATAAAAATATTGTTTCTTATTTGTTCATTTATTGCTTTACTTTTATAGATAATTTAGTAAAATATTAGAAAATCCTAATGTAAACACTTTCAGGCTATTTAAATGGGGTTGAATTTTTATTGTTTTATGTTGGCCAGTCGTTTTGTGGGAAATTACAGCCAATCCTACGTTACTGCACTCCCATGTGGATTTTGGTTTAAAACAGTGTTTTAAACCTTTTTTATCTCATGGCACACTTGAACTTATAGTTAAACTTCTGCAGCACACTTAAATTATGATGACCAAAAAAAGCTTGCTTATGTATATATATTTTTTACTATATTATATGTATGCTTATTATAACAATGATATACTCATATAAGCAATTTAAAGAGGGTTTAATTTTGATATGTACACTTATTGTGCTTTGGACTTCTTTAAAAAATAATTTAATTAATGATCTTTAAAAATTTTTGTGGCATATCTAAATCCTCTCGCAGCACACTGGTTGAAAATCACTGGTCTAGAGTGTCAACAAAGCACAACTGCAGGCCAATTAAAGTAAAGTAGACAATATTATAGCTGTTTATGTATGAAAGTGGACAATTTTCATATATGTTGTGTTTTTGATATAAATTTGAAAGCTTATAAAAAATAAAAATAAAAATTATTGCTAAGAAGTAAAAACATACCAATAAATATATTTTATTAATAAAAATGACAATATTTAAATAAATTTACATAAATTTTCAACTAATTATTTGATGTAACATAATTAATGAAAATTTGCATAATACAGTGGTACCTCGGATCACGAACGTCTCGGTTCACGAACAAATCGATCTACGAACACCATTTGAGAACAAATTTTGCTTCGCTTTACGAACGATGCTTCGGTTCACGAACACACACGCACGGAGTGTATGGAGCGCACGTGACTCGCGGAGCACAAAACTTTGCGCACAGCCTCGCCCCCAGCAGCAATCCAGTTCGCCCAGCTCATATGGGTACAGTAAAGTTCCAACAAAATATTGATATTTTAATTTTTTTCTTTATTTAATTAAATTTATCCCTTATTATGGCTCGCAAAAAAGTTAAAAAATATTAGTGAAGATGGTGTTAAATATGCTTTCTTCTAATATTACTGTTATATTTATTTCCTTTCTGTATTATTTCCACACATAAAGCCATAACATGTTAAAAATTTTTTCTAGGACAAAAAACGTATTATTTGGATTTACATTAATTGCAATGGGAAAAATTGATTCGGATTACGAACTTTTCGGATCACGAACAGGATCAAAGAACGGATTGTGTTCGTGAACCGAGGTATCACTGTACTTCTTTTTTTATCAATAATTTTTTAAAATACAGTCAGATTTTCTTCATTTAAAGCTGATTTTATTCATAAAGTTTGTTGTTATCAAAAGATTATGAATATTTCATTGGATGGCTAAAATTTCATACAAAAAACTGTAAAGTTGTGAAAAATATAAAATTTGGAAAAAATGCTCACATTAATAGAATGAAATGAAAAACAAAATAAACCATAAAAATTTCAAAAGATTTTGATGAAATTAAGTGAGATTTCAAATGTGAATTTTTTTACATATTAGGTTTATTTTTTAATAACTTGAAGACTTCAATAGGTTAAAGAAATAAGTTTACAGATATTGATTTTTACCCATTTCATTCCTAAATGAAATGAATAAAGTATATGAATTAGGTATGTCAGCACAATAACACAAGTAATTACTTTCCTATTTAGATGAAATTCATGTTATTTTGAATCAGTGAAAAACTCCATCTATTAAAAATGATCAGTATCAGTTTCAGTATTATTGATATATTAAGACAAAAGATATTTACATATTTTGGAGCAAAATCTTGTAAATATTATCCAATTTGAATGTAATTTATATATCTTATGGTAAAAGTGATTAATCCAGTAATTATGCCTAATCATCAACAATTTTGGTAAAAGTAATAAATTTATTTCATATATTGTGAACTAATCACAATTACCAGTGATTGTGCATACTCACCAGTTCGTAGTGATAATTATGATAAATCATAATCAAATTTACCAGACATTATTCATAATCACCAATCTAGGATGGTAAATTTGATAAATAATGATAACTTGTCCAAATAAATTTAATTTTACTAGCTAAATTATATCCCTTGAAACTTTAACAGTAAGACTACTATCGTTTTGTAGTAGATTATAGAAAACTTAATAGTGTTTGTGCACCAGATCCCATTCCGATTCTGTTCGTATCAGAGAGCCTTAGCTTGATTGGTAAGGCGAAGTATTTTAGTACAATGGACACGCTATCAGGATTTTGGCAATTACCTTTAGCTGAGGAATTAAGAGAAAAGAGCGCTTTCAGTATTTGTGATGGCCACTTTGCCTGTAAGAGAATAGCAATGGGGTTGAAAAATGCGCCCGCAAGTTGGCAAAGAGTTGCCAGTCACATATTACAGGGCCTGCGAAATAAAATCTGTTTAAATTATCTAGATGATAAACTAGTATTCAGTGAAGACTTTGAGAGTCACTTAGAGAGACTGGAAATGGTCCTGAAATGCTTGGGAGAAGTTGGAATTAAACTGAAACCTAAGAAGTGCCATTTCTTGCAATGACAGATAAAATTTTTAGGTCACGAAATCTTGGAGGAAGGCATTAGACCCGACCCTTCTAAAATAGACACGGTAGTCAATTTCCCTAAAGATGACACTGGAGTGCGTTCATTCTTGGGACTAACGGGTTATTACAGACGACATATCGTTTCTTATGCCAAGTTAGCCAAACCTCTTATAACATTGTTAAAAAGCAATGTAAAATTTAAGTGGGATGAGGCTTGCGAAAATGCTTTTCAAACTCTTAAGGAAATTTTGACGACAGCACTATTATTACGTTCTCCACATTTTAATCAACCGTTTATCGTGTCAACGGATGCATCTAATCATGCCATTGGGGCAATCCTATCGCAAAAAGATGTTAGAGGTGAACTCCCAATCGCCTATGCTAGTTGGAAATTAAGAGCACTAGAGATTAACTATAGCACTACCGAAAGAGAATGTGTTGCTATTGTCTGGGCTGTTAAATATTTTCGACCTTATTTATATGGCCGACAGTTCGAAATACATACTGATAGTAGACCGCTACGTTGGTTACTAAATGTTAAAGATCCCAGCTCTCGTTTGGCATGCTGGAATCTTCAACTACAAGAATATAATTTCAAAATTATACATAAACCAGGTAAATCCACACGATTGCAGATGCGCTTAGCAGAATTCCGATCGGTACAACTGATGAATATCACCCTATATTTAGCATTGAACAGATAGCGGATCAACAAAAATTGGATCTGAAATGTATGGATATTATACAAAAATTATCACAAACTGATAATTCAAACCAAAATAGTCAATACAATGATTATTTTTTGATGGTAGTGGTGTCCTTTATAAACAAAAACAGTGTCAATCGCGACGCAAAATCTGGCATCAGTTGGTCGTGCCTAGATAGTTAGTCGGATACATCTTAAGAATATTTCATGATGCACCTACCTCAGGACATGTCAGCACAAAAAAAATGCACAGGAAAATGGAAACACAATTCTTTTGGCCAGACATGCACAAAGATATAGCCAAGTATTGTGAAAGCTGTCAAAATTGCGCGGTGCGCCGCAGACAAGACACTAAGCGTCAGGCGCCTCTCCAAACATTTCCTAAGTTAATTCAAGTGTTTGAGAAAACTGCTCTCGATATTGCGGGACCTCTACCCGTTACAAGATTAGGCAATAAGTATATTCTTGTCTTTATAGATCACTTTAGTCGATATGTGGAGTGTATACCGTTACCGGAAATTTCTGCAAAATCTGTTGCAAAGGCTTTTGTTTTAAATATAATGTTAAAATACTCAGCCCCTAGGCAATTGTTAACTGACTGTGGGAGCAACTTCATGAGTAGAATAATGAAGGAAGCTGCCGAAAGTCTTGGAATAAAACGACTTTTAACGACAGCATACCATCCTGCGTGTAACGATGCGGTGGAGCACTTGAATAAAACACTTATTGACATGCTAACACATTATGTGAAAAAAGATCAAACACAATGGGATGAAATGTTGCCATATATAGTCTTTGCTTATAATAGCACCGTTCAATCCACGATAAATGACACACCCTTTTATTTAATATACAGGCAAGATCCCACCTATCCCTTTGATATAACCACAAACCCAAACACCGCAAATTACGAGGTGGAGGATAATTTTGTGACTGAATTAAGACTCCGTATGAAAAAGGCTCATAGTTTAGCGCAAAAATATTCACAAGCAGCAGCAGAAAAACGAAAGATTTTTCACGACAATAAAACAAAACCACACAAGATCACCGTAGGCCAGAGAGTTTTCGTTAATCAGACTTACATTCCCCAAGGACTCAAGCGTAAATTTTACCGTAGATATCAAGGGCCATATCGGATAGTTGAAGAGACTAGTCTGGTGAATTTTATTGTAGAAAATATACAAACCGAGAAAAGGATACTAGTGCACGCTAATCGCTTAAAATCGGCAGTAAACCAAATGGAGTTTGAACAAGGGGAAAAATCAGAGCAGAATAACACACAACCCGATACCGAACCCGAAAAAGCGCCGGAACAAGAAATCGACCCATGGCATGAATTAATATTTTCTTCACTGAGACCAGAGCCTGAGACGAGCGTAATTCCGAGCAAACCGGTCCCAGGAACAAGCTCGCAACCTCCAGCCGATCACGGTTACGCCCTGCGCAGCTAAAGGG
>AYEL01090047.1:0-87499 GCA_000484575.1 Olivierus martensii | reverse complement strand
CAGAAATTGAGTTAGTACAAGTTTATAATAATTATACCTTAAATAAAAGGGTTATGGAATCAACCCCGATAGACATAGCGTTGGACACCGCCGGTAATACATTATTAAACATTAAATCAAAAGTTAAAGTACTTAAAGAATCGTTAGCAAAGGAACAGAGGGGTATATCACGAAGTTACTTTAGAGAAATAACCTCAGGGACTTCGAGTTTGCTCATTGTTACTATAATTGTTATACTCATTTTAGTCAGAAAACATTTACAGTGCATATGCTTAAAACATAAGGGTGCACCGAAACATAAGACAACAAACAAGAATAAAATTGACAATTCTCCAGAAAATGATATTCAACCGGAGGAATTAGAATTGGCTCAGATACCTTCAATTCAGGTAACACTGACGACAAGTGGGAACAATGATCAAAAATCATCTCCAGACCTACGTATCACAAGGGAAACCCCATTTCAGATTTAGCGGGCGATGCTCTAAGATACTCTAATATCACAGACGATAAATAAGATTACATTTTAATCTACATATATATATATTTATCAAATCTTTTCCTTTTCTATAACATAAGTAGAAAAATACACATTAGGATAGATTAGGTTAGAAATGCATGCTTAATACTTTATTTTTTATGAGTAGTAGTGCAGTATGTGCTTCTCTATTTACAGTAGTGACCATGACGACTGAACGAAGGAATGAATTGGAAGTTTCCACCACCGAAGAATTAACAATAATGTTCGCAGAATACGAATGCTCCATATGTTATAGCCTCTGTCGTCCGCCAGTTCGAACTTGTATGGAAGCACACCCCATCTGTTCGGATTGTATTACTAAGATCGATGAACGTTGTCCAACCTGTAGGGGTCCAATAGAGGTTCACAAAAACCTCATTTTAGACAAATATGCTTTACGCATTACATACCCATGTCTATACTCACATAGCGGGTGTGACATTGTTGGTAAACTAATGAATATTACAGATCACGAGAGGGTATGTCCCTTTAGACCCTGCCTCTGTCCTTATTACGACTGCAGTTGTGAATTGGCCGGAGAGTATGAACAATTCCTACCACATTTACAAGCAGAAAACCCGGATTTACCATTTAAAAAAAAAAAGAAGATTGCCATGTATATAACTCATACACATTTAAAAACACCATTTATGTGGAAGCTAATGCTTTATTGCTACAAATATTACTTTCTTATCACGGTCCACAAATCAGAAGAGGGGTCTCAGTTGCAATTCGATATCATTGCTCGTTTAATAGGGGCAGAAAAGACTAGTGCAAAATTCAGATTTTCAGCCTCTTTTCGGTCAACTGTTAAATATTCTTTCTTGGAAGCCCAGGTGGCTGGTATTCAGGCCATCGTTCAACAAATCGGGGAGAAAAACATAGGAATCATTCTTGAGAAGAGAGACTTCTCGCACTTACAAGAAAACAGTGTAATCGAAGCAATTATTTCGATAAAAGAAAACAAATTATTATTATCCGATGGGGAAGAGGATTACAGTAGGGGTTAAAAATATAAAAAAAGTTCATACAGTTTATTCTCTTTTATAATTCTGATAATTTTTTCTTTCTCCAACACAATTGAATACTATCGACAGTCATAATTTACTTTTCCTTTCTTGACACAAAAAAGAAATATAACAATGGCCGAAAACTGGGATGATGGTTGGGCAGATCCTCCCACAAATGTACCCTCTACTAATTCAAGCCAGCCTGTTGCATTAATAAATATAGAGCCAATGGCCAATTCCTCAGTGGTGTTACAAGCTTTTAGAATGAAATGTGCCAAAATGGCCCAATGGCCATGAAAATCCGAGCAGAGCGAAATCAATAATATTATTGCCTACAAGAATGAAATGTTCTCGAGCATTAAAAGTACAATTAACCGGATTCCATGCCCTCGAGGGTGTGATGTCAATTACTGAGGCAAGAGATCCGATTGCTCCATCTCCGTCCGAGTCTACTAATACAATAGAGAGAGCAACCCGTCTCCTGCCGGACGGATGGGTAATACAATAGAGAGAGCGAACCCGTCTCCTGCCGGACGGATGGGTGATAGCAATCCGTCATGATCTCAGATAGCAATCCGTCATGATCCAGCAGATAAAACCTATATTTTCCTTCTTAAAATTAAGCTATGAATTATTTTGAACATAACACAAATTTAGTTATTGTAACGAGTTTTAGCCATATTCGACCATATCTATTTTATATATTTTATCAATTATAACAATTTTATTATAAAAACATAAACCATTTATATTATGTAATATTTTAATCACTTATTATATTTTGTTTATTTTTATACATATACTCTGTTCAAATAAAAATTTTGTTATTCCTACTATCTATATATTTTTATTTTATTATGTCTCATAGTCATCACTCACGACCGCGATCACGACCTTCGCACACGCGGGGATTCATAACAGAGAGATTTCTAATGGATGAGAGAGAGATAACCTAATAAACAATAATTTGTAATTTTAAAACTTTATTTCTTTTTAATAGAATTATGTTTTTATTATTATATAAAGAAAATAGTATTTTTAAGGTAATGATTCTGATGGTTTGAATAATTATATTTGTAATAGAAACCTAACTATAATTTGAATGTTCTGAGACCACGACTATAAGGTAAATTTCTAAAAATGAGTCTATCATTTTAAATGATAGATCATTTTGGAAAGTGCAAAATATTGTAGAGAATCGAGTGTGGGATGTCTGTACTTTATCACTCTCCACCTCGGGTTTTTCTCGTTGCGATTAAGATAAAATAAGAGAAGTGGGAGAAGTAGAAAAGAAATTTAACAGAGGGGAAATGACATGCTGTTAAAATAAATATAGTAAAATACAGCAATGCATCGCGTCGTATTTCGACCGTCTCTCGGACTTTTGTCCTTGATAATAATAAATTGCGAACTATGTTTATATATCGATGTCAGGTCGGATAGGCGGAAAATAGACACCTGGTACGTTGAATTGCTAAGCTGAAAACATCCTGTCTCTCCCGAGGAAAAAGGTAAGAGAAAAGGTCACATAGTTATCACACTATTTAAGAGCGGACACGCCCTTAATCTGGGCCAATTCCACAACAATCGGACCATTGGTCACAGCACTCAAGAACTGAATCTCCTTGTCATCGATGTTCTGTTTTCTCGATTTTTCTCCACTCTACTACATCGACAACACTCATCTTCCGATCGGTCTGGCTGTTTCAACGCCCAGTTGGAAGTGAGACCGGAAAGAAAACATTCAACTACTAGATTCAACTATCATCTTCTTCGAGTGTCTATCTGTTTGTGCCAGTGTATTATTAAAGGACTAAAGACTGTCAAAATTAAGGACTAGAGACTATACTTCAGTCATCTTCAACGTTTAGACTTAAGGACCTACCGTTGGAAAATTTGTGCAACTCAGGTATTTCTCTCTCTATGACGTTATTCGTCATTCCTTATCTAAAGAAATCTCTCACATGAATAAAAAGATGTTTTTGTTGAATGTAGTCTCCTGAACCACTCAATTACCCGTCCTTACACACGCGCCTCAATTACCACATTTAGGCCAACGCCTGTCGATATCGTCCTCGGGTCTTATGTGCGGGCCGGCTGCCTCCACACTCTTCCCCAGTAGCATGGTCGATGTTGTCCAGCCCGGGAGGCCCATGGTCCAACACCATACCGATAACACTTTGGTCTTGATCCATAGAATTTCGAAGTGAGGTTTTTACAGGGTAGTTCACCATTGCATTCCCCAACCCACATCACTTCGCCGCACAATCTCCCCAAATGGTGAGTCGTACGTTGCCACCCCCTCGGTGCGTTGAGCCGGAAGTGGGTTGAGGGGGACCCGGTATATAAATTCATAAAAATAAATGTGTATTTAATAATATACAACTAATATAATCATTAAAATAATAATAATCAAATAAATAACAAAAGCGACTCATACTAAAGGCATTATTTCCATTTACTTCACACTTCCACGCATTGTTAATTATAGTAGGATCGACTTTATTAATCGGTTTAGGTATCACATTTCTGTTATTAAAAATTGTTAAAGTTTCGGCAATTTTACCTTTTTCAGGATCGTTTTCTTTAATTAATAATTTCTCCTTGTTCCAATTAATTGTTAAATCACTAGAAATGGCTTTCTGAGCTAGGGATGTTGATGTTGTTTTTATTTTGTATATCACGTTTATGCTCTTGAATTCTTTTCGTAAGAGACTTTGCAGTATATTCTATTACCCATTTATGGAACAAAATTTCTAGGGGGAAGCTTTAAGAAAAAACAATGAAACTGAAAGAAACAATAAAATGTTTTACAAATTTGAAATGAATCCCATTACTCTGAAATATAGAAAGAAATTGGGGAAATTCACAGGTTACAAACTTGTTTTTAATAGGAGGAACACCCTATTCAATATTTTAAGGAATGATAAAGACAGGATTGTGTGAGGTCTACGGACGAAATAAACAGGCTTATGGCCTACCTGCGGTCTGTGGAGTGAGTAAGGACGGGTAATGAGACTGAGACGACGACGGACACAGAGACTACATTTGTAACAACAAACGTAGTCTCTGTGTCCGTCATCTCTCTCTCCAATAAAGGAAGTTGTTTGTAACAACAAACAATTTCCTTTATTGGAGAGAGAGAGAGTTTTACAGTATCAAAACAACGACAATTATCAACGGAGGATAAATACCTTTGACAATAAAGTCCTTTTTCTTAAAGTGTAAAAATGTCCTTTTGGTGGGGCTGCACGGAAAATCTTTGATGTGACAATACGTTTGTGATGGTCTCGCACTAACACGTTTCCTGTTGGATCCTTTCCGAATCGTTGACGATGATAGATCAGCTTTTCCAGCGATGAGCGATGACTCGGGGTTTGTGACGGATCTTGACGGAGATGGGCGATGACTCGGGCTTGGCGTTGGATCTGTTTCTGCTCTTGTGTTCTCTCTTTCTCTCCCCAATGTATGCAGCCAATCCCCTTTTTAAACTACGCCAAGCCCGAGACAGAAAACGTGACATTTCATCCAAATTCTTGGACCTCGGTGCTTTTTGGCTATCGTTTATTATTTTCTACTGCAGGTGGGGTCTACTGCGTTAGTCCCTGGACACATGCACAAGCACGATCTTTCGTCCGCAATACGTAATCTCTTTTTGTTTCGAGATTTACGATCTTAGGGACGAAGTTTCGCGCAATATAATGTAATAGATCGACGCTTGAGTATCCTTTTAGTTTTAAAGTTCTTTATTCTCTTTTCCTCAGCTGCGGAAAACCGAACACCTCGGACCAACTGCGGAATAGATACAATTCACGGCGGTCTATTCTTTAAAGTGCACTCCCATTGAGTTATGACGAGGAGGGGAGTGGCATTGCATAGCAGGCCCCAATTCCGTGTCTCCACAATCGATCCCTCCTTCCTCCCAGGCGTATATGAGATTCCGGCTCAAGATAATGACTTCAATCAAGATCTTAAATATATAGGATATACTGCAAGGTCTCTTACAAAAAGAATTCAAGAGCATAAACGCGATATAAAAAATAAAACGACATCAACATCCCTA
Organism: Olivierus martensii; assembly: GCA_000484575.1. Classification (NCBI taxonomy): domain Eukaryota; kingdom Metazoa; phylum Arthropoda; class Arachnida; order Scorpiones; family Buthidae; genus Olivierus; species Olivierus martensii. The sequence goes on along the minus strand of AYEL01090047.1, from coordinate 81,906 downwards.
GCTCAGAAAGCCATTTCTAATGATTTAACAATTAACTGGAACAAGGCGAAATTATTAATTAAAGAAAACGATCCTGGAAAAGGTAAAATTGCCGAAATTTTAACAATTTTTAATAACAGAAAAGTGATACCTAAACCGATTAATAAAGTCGATCCTACTATAATTAACAATGCGTGGAAGGGGTGCAGTAAATGGAAATAATGCCTTTAGTATGAGTCGCTGTTGTTATTTATTTGATTATTATTATTTTAATGATTATATTATTTGTATATTATTAAATACACATTTATTTGTATAAATTTATTTATATATTTATTCATATGTTTAATATATTTTTGTAATTAATATGTTAGCATAGTAACTAAATTTTAAATTTGTATGTGCGTTCTATAGAATTCAGTTTGTTACTCTGTTATTGGAAGCTGATGATGATTTCAAAATAAATTGAAAGCGCTCCTTCATTTTGTTTAATTTGTAGTTTATTTACGTTTTTTTTTGTGTATATATTTATTAATTTCCGGCCATAGTGCTAGTAATACGATAAACAAAGTGGTGTTATTTCTATTGATGGATATAACTTCTCATAATCTGCAACTACCATGAAATCTTATTTCTGGACTTGGTGCTGTTTTAACCTAGCCAAAAATTCTACTGATGATCAACATTATGTAATTGTACTCTTTCATCAAAATCAAGTACCAGTGGGCTAACTTCTTTTCAATCTTAGTCAATGAGGTGAATGAATGAATTTGGTGAATGAATTTTGATTTAAATAATTATTTAATTATAACTAGCCAATTAGCAGGACTTAATTTACTTACACATAAGTTGCTTTGATAAAGTTCAAAGAAGCACTTTCGGAATTCTTATATTCCCTCTTCAGCTTTATCCATCAAAATTATTTCTGTTCTAATTCGTTGTTGTTTAAATTTAAAATTGAACATGATTATAAAAATAAATTAAAGCACGTACCATAATAAACTGATTTTCTAATTTTTTTAAAAAGTTTTTTAAAAGTTATAATGTTAATAAATATGAAGAAACATATTATTATTTTTATAAATAATGTTCAGTGTTAAATTAATTTAAGCAAAATTTCCAGGCACTGCTCAGTTCTCCCGGGTCTAATTTGTTGATAGGTTTAATCAGTTGTTTTCTCTTTTTTAATATAGCAAGAAATTCTTCCCACCTTCCTATATATGGATTCTGTTGTTTCTTAATGATTTTTGCACTATCCCAATTTATATCCAAGTTACTGTTTAAAGCTCTTTGCACCAAAGCAGTAGTGGCTTTCTCTTTTTCAATATCATATTTATGTTCTGATATTCTTTTGGGAAGAGTCCTAGAAGTGTATCCAATGTATAGTTGTTCTTCTTGTAATTCCAAGTCTCTAAATTCTATTTGGTATACACCCGGGATTTGGTTTTTGTCTATCCGATCTTTGTCGTTTCTTAAACAGTTAAATACTGTATTCCTTCTAGTAAACACAATCCTTTTTCCTATGGTTTTTTTATCTTTTTTCTATGTTTTAATAAAATTGAGTTTATTTCCACTTTAAACATCTCTTTAAATTCGTCCTTGTATTCGGACTTAGTTTTCTTTTTATTTTGAACTCTCCCAGTTTCAAGATATTATTCCATGTGTAACCGTATTTAAGTGCCTGTTGTATTATTCAGTCTAACTCCATGGATTTATCTTCTTCATTGTTGTAGTGTATGTCTATTCTATTCAATAATGCACGGAACAACGCCATTTTGTATTCCCATGGATCTCGTTCTGTGTTAGGAATAAATAATGCTTTATATGTGTTTTTTTCTAAAGACTTTCGTTCTATATTCTCCATTCTCGATTTTTATGTTTAAATCTAAATAATTCACTTCGACAAAGTCTTTGTTTTGTTTTTTTAAGGTTAAGCATAATGAGTCGTCCATAAAAAGCTCTTCAAAGTTTATCGTTTCTGTCGTAGTTTCTTTGATAATTAACAGATCGTCTATGTATCTAACATACGTTTTTAAATTATTTAAGATTCTTGGAAGTATCTGCTCTTCTTTCTTCCTAACTAATAATTCTGCTATGACCGGCTCTAACGGACTTCCTATCGGTATTCCTCTCGTCTGACGGTAAAATTTGCCCTTGAACTTGAAATATGATTGATATAATAATAAATGACAAAGGTCCCAAATGTGTTTAGAATTCGTTTTTGTTGAGGTAAATATTTTAACAGATATTTAATATTAACATTATAACTTTTACAAAACTTTTTAAAATTAAATTAGAAAATCAGTTTATTATGGTATGTGCTTTAATTTATTTTTATAATCATGTTCAATTTTAAATTTAAACAACAACGAATTAGAACAGAATTAATTTTAAAGGATAAAGCTGAAGAGGGAATATAAGAATTCCGAAAGCGCTTCTTTGAATTTTATCAAAGCAACTTATCTGTAAGTAAATTAAGTCCTGCTAATTGGCTAGTTATAATTAAATAATTATTTGAACTAAAGTAAGCAGTGAAAGAAAACTTAGAAAGAATTTTGATTTATTGACCATAGTTCTTATGATTACTGGTTGCTTATGAGTTTTAATATAAGCAAATAATGGTGGACATGTCTGATTCAGCACAGGTTTTACCTTCCAGAAATGAGAAAGCTCGGTTTTTTCATGTGGCTTTGCAATTTTTTTATGTAACTTGAGAGTTGGGCCACTTGATATAAGTTCCGCTTTGGGTATTTGTATATATTCTTCCAGTATAGAGTGGTACTGAACTTCAGGAAGGATCACAATCTTCTTGGTTTTATCCACGGAGCAAGAATAGATGGAGACGAAACTCCTATAGACCTCTATATTAAAAATTTGTGTCAATTTTTAACAAGCGCCACCTAGGAACTGGAAACGTAAGAACTTTGTTTTCCGGGTTGGGCATGCGTGGTCTAATTCGAATTTTTGAATTAGAAGTTGTTCGGTATTCTTTTTTATTCTACAATTTAACATAGAAAATAAAAAAACAAATAATGAATTCATACGTAAGGGGGGAATGTATTGTTTTGTCTTTAAGTGCAGAAATACCCTTCGAAATAATCCAAATAAAATATATCACAGATTGCCGAAGGACGTAGAAATATAATTACTGTAAAATTACTATGTTACGGTTTTTAATATTCTTAAGAGAAATGAACAACTCACAATTTCTCTTAAGAATATTAAAAACCATAAGGTAGCAATTTTACAGTACTACGTCCTTCGGCAATCTGTGATATATTTTATCTGGATTATTTCGAAGGGTATTTTTGCACTTAAAGACAAAACAATACGTTCTTCCCTTACGTATAAACTCACTATTTGTTTTTTATTTTCTACGTTAAATAGAAGAATAAAAAATAATACAATTTATTATTTTTTATTCTAAAGTATTTTTTATTCTATTAAGTTATGTACGTAATTAATTTATGTAATTACGTACCTTAACTTAAAAGAATAAAAAATAATACAATTTATTATTTTTTATTCTAAAGTATTTTTTATTCTATTAAGTTATGTACGTAATTAATTTATGTAATTACGTAAATTAATTACGTACCTTAACTTATTAACGTAATTTAACTTATTTACGTAATTACGTAAATTAATTAATTAGCACAGAAGTTTGCGGGCCCATACGGCCCGCAAATCGCTTTACGGGCCGCCAGTTTGGGATCACTGATCTAGTAGATGCAATAAAACAAGTCGTCCTCCCATATTTCGAATGTATTTGCCTTATTTCACTAGTTGATCAAGTGGCGAAATAATATCGAATATGAAGTCGAACCTTGAGATTTCGAAACAGAGGAAATCATCGATCAGAATAGCAACAAACGGAAACTGTTTCGAAATGGCGTCACTTTTATCCCATCATGCAATGTAAGTCGAATGTCGTAAGCTGATTTCACCGTTCAGAATAGGCCCCCAGTAAGGCTTCGTTTGCTCGGCCTGGCTACCGCCAGGCCTACACAGGCAGCGGCAGGCCATTCGGCCTGCTTGGGCCTATAAGTACTAACCTATAACCTCTTTTAATAATTTTTACAGTCCTAAATTTTTAAAATATTTATTTTGGAAATTTGAGACGTCAACGGGATAATCCCAAAGTACCAAATACGTTTAGTCGCGACAGCAAAATGAAACTATTAAGAAGTGGGAAAATAATAGTGCCGATAAGTGCAGCGCTAGTATTACAAGCAGGTGTAACGATCGCACGTCGTTGCACGTGCTGGGACGGTGCACACGCGACACAAAGTCCGTGCGCATGCGCAGTCAGATACAACCGAGGTGACATCTGCGCAAGCGCGAGAATAGAACATATTATCGGCTTAAATATATCCTCCGAACACTTCCCAGCAGAATGGTTAGGTAGCGTAGTGGAGAAAACGACAGATAGCTATAGCGGTTAAGTAGGGTAGGTTATGGGCTTCAAACGGGACGGTGATAGGGAGTGAAGTCATAGATGAAAGAAGTTTAGAAGCAAAGAGTTAGGGATGCTGGGTAGGGGTAGAGGGAAGACTCTGGTAGGGAGTATAGGGGAGTTAAAGAACTCAGATTATATTTTAAGTAATATTTTTTGGCCGCTAATAGATGGTGCCACGCGTAACAGGCACGCGCCAGTGGCGCAACAAATAGCGCGCGCGCATAACTTTTGAGCGCAGGGCGACGCCAGTGAACTTTCGGCCTCTATAACTCGTAAATGTCTGACCTTTGACCCTTAGTCCTATGGGGTTATTTTCTTGTCTCGACCCCCTATCGAACGGTACCACTTTTGCCGTGTTGCATTAAGGGCACAATTGTACCACATTTTATTTTAAAATGTACTAAATGTAATGAAGAGAAAGCACTTTATTTTAAAGTGCTTTCTCTTCATTTCAGTTGCTGCTTGAGATTTATTTAATCTGTTCTTAAAAATATAATCCCATCACAATGGGTCTCTTTCACAATGGAAAGCAGTGCAAAACCACTACAATACTATTCACTTCTGAAAAATCCTGAAGACGAGAGAAAAACAATTGACATTGGACCGATTTTTAATGGAAAATAAACACAACAGATGAAAATGCAAGGCTATGTATGTATATATTGTTATTGTTATTACATATAAATAAACATAGTAAGAAATTATATAATATTCTACAGGGTTATTCAAAAAGAAAGAGCAGATTTCAAACATTTATTTCTTCCAAACTACAAAAGATAGAAACATGATTCTAACGTTAATGGATAGAGAAAAGTTTACAATTATGGTATGCATTCAATATGAGCACCGTGTGTTACACGACAAATGTCAAAACGGTGGCTCATTTCTTGCCACACACGAATCAGCTGGTCTTTGGTTATCGAATTCACTGCTTCAATAATTCGATGTCGTAGATCTTCAAGAGTGTCAGGCATAGGAGGGATAAAAACACGCTCTTTTACGTAACCCCAGAGATAAAAATCGCAAGGAGTGATATCTGGAGACCTGGGAGGCCACCGTCGATAAAGTTGATCTTCTGCTCCTCCTCTTCCAATCCAACGTCCTGGAATGGTGTTATTCAAGTAACGTCGAACGTGTTGAGAGAAATGAGGCGGGGCACCATCTTGCACGAAGATGAAGTCATCTGAATCATCTTCAATTTGGGGAAATAACCAGTTTTGAAGCATATCTAGATAGGTTATTCCTGTCACAGTTTTCTCCATGAAGAAGAAGGGCCCATACACTTTGGTTACAGATATCGCACAGAAGACGTTCATCTTTGGTGAATCTCTTTCATGTTCAATAACTGCCGTAGGATTTTCAGTTGCCCAAATTCTAACGTTATAGCGATTAACTTTACCAGAAAGATGAAAAGTGGATTCATCGGAAAAAATTAATCGTTCAGCAAAATTGTCTTCTTCCATATCATCTAACATGCTACTGCAAAATTCGTACCTTTTGTTGTGGTCGTCAGGATGCAATGCTTGCAATAACTGCAGTTTGTATGGCTTCATGTGCAGACGATGTTTTAGAACTCGCCATACCGTTGGTTGAGGAATGTTAAGTTCTTTGCTTGCTCGCGATGTGGATTTCTTTGGGCTCCTTTCGTAAAGTGTACGAATACGCTCGACATTCTCGTTCGATGTGCGTGGACGTCCCGTGCTTTTCCCTTTGCAGATGCAACCATCTTCTACGAATTTTCGATGCCACTCGTAAATTTGCTTATGACGCGGTGGTTGTTTATTAAATTGACGGCGAAATGCTCGCTGAACTGCAACAATGGACTCTAGTTTTGCCAATTGTAGAACACAAAAAGACTTCTCCTGTGGTGTCGCCGCCATTTCACTACAGACTACCAACCGACAAATAATGCCAGAACAAACAACAGCGCCAATGCGGCCATGATTGGAACTTTTACCCGTACTAATAATAAATTGTACACTTTTCTCTATCCATTAACGTTAGAATCATGTTTCTATCTTTTGTAGTTTGGAAGAAATAAATGTTTGAAATCTGCTCTTTCTTTTTGAATAACCCTGTATTTAATTATTTTTGGATCTCCAGAACAAATTAATCAAATTCCCATAAAAACCTATGGTAAATCGATGATGTAAATTGATTGTGATCTTAACGAACAATTCAGGTAACGAACATTGTCTTTGAACAGATTATGTTCGTTAACCGATCACCCACTGTACAGAGTTTAAGTTAAAAACACTCTTATATAATGTGCTTTTTTTCCTTCAAAAATTCAGGGGGAAAAGAATTCCACCCATAATTAACATTTTTTTAAAGCTGCAACAGTAATTTTGTAATAAGTTAATAAACACAAGCTCAAATTGCCATTTAGATTTGAATACTTACAAGGCTTTGTCAACTATGACTGCTGTTTAGACAAAATTTTTGCAGGAGATGATCCATGTGGTGATTCTTCTGAAAAAATCTTTTATATAAACATTCAATCAATATTTGTTAATAAATTATTAAAGTTTGCTATTTTTGAAAATTCTCTTAATTACCATAATTCTGTTAAAATTTTTATATTTGAATTGCTACATTGGCACCATAGCTGATTGCTGTGAGAATAATCTGATTTGAATCCCAATGAAAAATGTTTTTTTTTATTAAATATCATTAAAAATGACTATTTACATTTTTTCATTTTTTCTATATTACTTTTTTAAGTTTGTCTTTTTTCCATGATAATTATATACATTCATTTTCATATTTAGAACTTGGTATTTACATGGAAAAGTAATAATAATTAAATGCATCAATATTTCATAATTCAAAGAAATTATTTTATTTTGAATACTATTGTGAGGGATCTGAACTTTAGATCGAATGCAATTTGTCTTGTCTCCATTCTTCCCCAATTTCCCGATTTGCCTCGGTCGCGTTCAGATAAATGGAGAATTGGAGACGAGTTAAGGAATTTGAAAGAGGAGAGAGACACTCTGTTAAAACAAATACAAAGATAAACGATGACATATCGTTTAGTGTTTTGACCAACTTGTGGACTCTTGTCCCCAATAACAATAAATCGTGGGGTGAGCTTTTGTGCAAGTGTCAAACAGCAAAGTAGAAATTGACACCGAACACTTCAAACATTCAGAGAAATAAACATCATATCTCTGCCTGGCAGGGGTGAGAGAAGAGGTCACCATACAGCGCCACCCTAACCACAGGGCTAAATGGGCTATAGCCCCGGGGCGTCAGCCTTTTGAAGCAGCAATTTTGCTTGCACTCAGATCAGTTTGATGGCTTGAGGCATATCATTTCAAAATGTTGATACTACAATTGAATATATGCTTCTTTAGAAATTATTAGATTATACGCTTCTTTAGAAAAATTTTTACAGTCAAAACGAAATACGGAATCATTTAACTTTTACAAATCAGAAGGTATAAAATTGTCCAGATGCAATGAGAACAAACGATTATACAAAAGAAAAACAATATGACGAAAATACATCGGCGAAAGTTGATTTTGATGCCAATACCGAATTCTGCATAAATACCTATTGTATTATATTATTGATAAACTTCTATCAGAAGTACAAAAGAGAAAGTGTGCCTACGATGACAATTACCAAAATTTGGCTTTCTGTCAATTGAAAAATTTAAATGAAGACACATAATTAGAAAGAATGCTGCAGAGTTATGTAAAACATATGTTGACGATCTAGAAAATAATTTTATTTAAGAATGCCTTCATTTTAAACACGTTTATATGAAGATAAAGAAAATATATCTACTGCAAAACTTAGTTTAAGGATAATAATTGATTCAAAAATTGAATCTACATTTCTTAACGTGGCCACATCAATGTGCATTTTTTTAAGTATTGCCGCTACAAATTGCAATGGTGAAAGATATTTTCAGCACTTAAAAGAATAAAAAAAATTATTTACGCTCTTCTTATTACAGGGCAAATTAAATGATTTTAAGTATTTTGTCCAAAGAGTGTGATTTATTTAATTCTTTAAATACGTATGATAGTAGGCCTATTCGGCAATTCAGAATTCTTAAGAAATCTGAACAATGATCGTTCGGCATTCAGTTCTGACATATATCTGAAGTGCCGCGTTCGGCAAATCAGACAACTGACGAGTTCTGAACTTAGATAGTCAGACCTTCGTCAGTCATCTCTCTAGTTTCTGACATTGGTCTGAGCAACATGGCGGCGCTCGTGAGATATTTATGCGAAATTAAAATGAATGAAAATGATGAAGTTTTTCAACTCTAATATTCAGAGGAGCAAAACCATATAACTGAAGGAAAGATATCTCGTTACATAAATAGACATTATTAATGCGAGAATTCTTTATCAGTTGAAAAGTATGCTAACGTTGCTTCGTCCTAAAGTTGCTTCACTATTATTATTAATTGATAAAGAAATTCTTTATTATTTATTAATATCGTAGTTAATTTATACTTGTTTTATTGATAATTATTTCAATAAATGGTATTTATATTGAAAATGATTAGCCACTAATCCAGTGTAAAATTTTTTTTAAATTCGATATTACTATGCATGTAAAGCATTGTAATATGTGTAATAACTTGTATTAATTTATCACTTCGTCCGCCATGTTGGTCAGTAGAGAAGCAGACATATGCGTTCGGTAAATGCCAAGTCAAATGAGTCAGACGAGTCAGACAAAACTCAGAAGTCATGTGATCTATTCAGATATCTAGTCAGATTGATGCCTATTATTAAACAGTCTGCTAATGAAAAAGCTAGGAAAAAAATATTTAAGTTATACATATAATAAGTTACTTTTGTTTTTTGCTTATATAATTTGTTTTTGTTCATATAGATTATTTGAATTTTGTATGAATTTTATATTTTTATTTGCTTATTGGTAATATATTGACTTTTTCTAGTTCTGAAACTTTTGTAAAACTTCACCAGTCACCCCGCTCTCGCTTCTCCTCCCATGTATTTTCTTATGAAGAGGGGCACATTATTATTAGCTGCTCAGGGGCATCAAATATCTTAGGATGGCCCTGGCTCCAACCTTGTCACCCCGCTCTCGCTTCTCCTCCCATGTATTTTCTTATGAAGAGGGGCGCATTATTATTAGCTGCTCAGGGGCACCAAATATCTTAGGATGGCCCTGGCTCCAACCTTGCTTGTCCTGTGAGATCATCCAGCTTGTAATAAACTTGCTCACAGTTTCCGATCCTCTGTGCGCACTTCGATTGTCATCCATGTTAGTTATTGGAGTTTTCACTGATCCTATCTGATGCGTTTGCCATGTTCTCACTTTGACAATCTGCCATTGTGTTCACTACTTGAGTGAGATGCTCTCCAACTATCTGTGATTTTTCTACTGGTTCACCAATTATATCATCCCAAAAAGAGACCAAAGACTGTGAGTTTGGACTAAAGACTCTATTTAACAACTGCCTTTAACCTCTGTCCTGACTGACTGGATTGTGAATACTTCATCCATACCAGGAGATAATCTCAGGTACCTCTCTCCATCTATCGAGGACTCTTAACTACAAAATGTACTTAGAAGTCTCTCGTTAAATAAAAGAAGCAGCTGAATTCTCAATGTTGTCTCCAATTGCACTGAGGATTGTGAATACTTCATCCATACCAGGAGATAATCTCAGGTACCTCTCTCCATCTATCAAGGACTCTTAACTACAAAATGTACTTAGAAGTCTCTCATTAAATAAAAGAAGCAGCTGAATTCTCAATGTTGTCTCCAATTGCACGGACTGACCTTGTTACTCATTCTTACTCATTGTGCACCGTCCACTATCGCCATAAAGCCAGAAACCTGTCGATTCGTCTCAGGTCCCGCGAGCTCCATTTTTTCCACACTCTCCACACTATATTACATTTATGAAAATATTACAAATATTTTACAATTACTTCAAAAATTATTTAGAAAGGTTTATCACTTCAAAAATTATTTTGATAAATAAGTTTCATATTTGCTTTTCTCATACTGAAATGAAATGTTGACATTAGTGTTTCCGGGCGAGAAGGAATTCCCTCCCGTTCCCGGGAATTTTTTTTGTTCAAAAATTATTTAGAAAGGTTTATCACTTCAAAAATTATTTTGATAAATAAGTTTCATGTTTGCTTTTCTCATACTGAAATGAAATGTTGAAATCACGAACAGGATCAAGGAACGGATTGTGTTCGTGGACCGAGGTATCACTGTATTTATATATAGAGAATATTTACTATTTTTAAAAATAAGCACTAAAATTACAATGTTATATTTAAAATTTTATCACTGGTACTTTAATTTTAAAATAATAATTACTTTCTTTCAGAGAAATTTTTGAATTGCAGTAATATATTATAAAACTTTTATAAATAGTTAACATTTAAGGCATATTTTAATAAACAGATACATAAATATATATACAGGTTCTCCCTGACTTACATAGATGGATCATTCTGTGAAACCCAATATAAGTCAAAATATATATATGTTGGAGCATACATTATACAGTACTAGTGTATCATAATGACATAACATTAAAAATAGTTATATTAAAGAATAAGATGTACGTCACATGGTAATGCAGCTGCTTACCATCTTGGAGGATCTGGATTCAATTCAGAGTTCCATACCTCCAGTTCTTTTTTGAGACTGGGTTCAGGCCCAGTCATTACCTAAAAATAATACTACATAAGTACATATCTATATATGTCAGATCTATGTAAATCAAGAATTGCCTGTATATTTTATATTCATGGGATTTAGAATTTTCTTAAAAATAAAATATATTTTCTTAATAAAAAGAAGAATGGACAGTAATATCATTCAATAAACTTTCATTATTTACAAGCTCTTTTTATCATTAACAAATACATGTAGTCCTTGACTTACAATGATAATGTAATCAGTAAATTCTATGATTGATCAATAAAATTCGTGTGTATAATAGTCTGTGACAATAGTCTGAGATGCAGAAACCATCTTTTTTTGTATCGATTCTGCTTTTTTTATATTCATTACAACAATCATATATAATAAAGAAATAAGCATGCGGAGTCCATGTTTCTGCGCATGTGCGAACTCCCGCGCCAGAAGTGTCGGCGTTACTATTTTCTCTTGCTTCGAATTTTAATCACGTCTTTTAGAAAGTTACTATTTTCTCTCGCTTCGAATCTTTAATTGCGTCTTTTAGAAAACCTAATCCCAATCTCATTATAAATTTTGCTTTAAATTATCATAGTTTACTTTTCATTATGTTTGTGAACAATGGAAAGAGAAAATGACTATGTGAAAAATAATGCTTTTGCTTGTTTTTTTCACCAGACCGATTTGAAATTTTCTTTACATGAAATTGGTAACTATCAAACTATCGATTTACTGATTCAGTTATTTAGATAATAATTATAATATTTTTTATCTTAAAATAAAAAATTATAAACTTTATATAATCCAAACTTCAAGGGAACTTTACACCAAATAATTCAAGTTAATTTAGTTCAGAATTTAAATAATATTTTATTCATTTCAGAAATTATAATTTTTTTTTAACAAATAATTTAAATTTTTCTAGCCAAATTATAGCCCTTGAAACTTTTAACGGTAACATTTAATATTACCTATTATCAAAATATTATAATGACAATAGGGTTTAGAATGAAGTTGGCTGATTAAAAATACAACTTACAACACTCGTGGAAAAAACAAAATTACTTTCCGAATGATTCACTTCAGAAAAGGATCATTTTCTTCACATTTGAGCAGCAAATCACAGATGTCAATCCAATGGAACAAATCTCTTTGAGAACATGTGGAACTTTGAAACAAAATCAAGTCATTTCAAATGATCATGAATGGTCGAATTAAAAAAATTCAATCTTGTAGCGATTCTTGTGTTGTTATTCAGAGCTCATCCAAAACCTTTATTTTATCATCATCAGCTTCAACTGACTTTCCAGAATGTGGTGCATGTTTAATATCAAAATTGACAGAATGAAATTTTGAAAACCAGTTTTGGCACTGATGTCTGTTAACACATCTTCTCCATACAATTCACATAACTTTTTTCTTGCTTGAACAATATTCTTACCTTTTCAGTAATAGAAAAGCAAAATATGTGAAAATGTTTCTTTTTGTTTTCTATTTTTGATACGACACCAAAAAAAAAATAACTGCACAGAATCAAAAAGTTTTTTATAAATAAACCTTGAAATAATCATAAACTAGCAAGTTCTGCTGCTTCTAGGAATACAAGGAATCACAAGCACAAGTTCAGGAAAAACATATTATTTTATTATTACATATATACTATATACTAATAATAACCACCAATAATGTTTTTGGCCTTCCTCAGCCGATTTTCTCTTGTAGTATATATCTAATAATAAAATAGTGTGTTTTTCCTGCTTAAAGTGCTTGTGATTCCTTGTAAACCTTGAAATGTCAGCTATCAAAATATTATAATGACAATAGGGTTTAGAATGAAGTTGGCTGATTAAAAATACAACTTACAACACTCGTGGAAAAAACAAAATTACTTTCCGAACAACTAATATATTCAGCAATATTTATCAAACTTACCAAATTCATTTGGGAATTATATAAAATCACCAGTAAAAGTGAGAAATTTAGTGAAATTTATCAAACTCACCAAGATAATTGGTGATTGTGCATAATCACCAATTAATAACTTGTACCGTAACATATATATGTTATTGGGACTTTTTAGAAATCAAGTTATGATCCTTTAGCACAGGGGTGGGCAACCTTTTTTTGTAAGGGGCCATATAGAAAAATAATGGTGAGACTACGGGCCCAAAACAAAAACAATTGATAATAATAGTATTTATTAAAAAAAAGTGGGCAACCTTTTTTTTGTAGGGGGCCGTATAGAAAAATTTATAGTGGACCACGAATAGTATTTATTTAAAAAAGAGAAAAACAAAAACAATTGATAATAATAGTATTTATTTAAAAAAGAGAAGGTACATAAAAACAATTGATGATGATAGTATTTATTTAAAAAAGAGAAGGTACAGTACAATTGATAATAATAGTATTTATTTAAAAAAGAGAAGATACAGATATAAACCTTTTTTTGTAGGGGGCCGTATAGAAATATTTATGGTGGGCCACGAGCCAAAACAAAAACAGGGGCTGTATAGAAAAATTTATGGTGGGCCACAGGCCAAAACAAAAACAACAATGTAGTATTTATTTAAAAAAGAGAAGGTACAGACATGTAAGTATACATAGCATTGATATTAGATATAATAAAATAATGTGGCCCATGGGCCGGAGGTTGCCTACCCGTACTTTTGCATATCCCATTAATATGAATTTCATTCAATTTGATAATATTTGCATGATATATCATTTTGACAGCAGAATAAGATATTATTTTAATAATCCAGTTACATATGATCCAATATTGATTATTTTTAATAGACTTGATCCCTAGAACAAGTCTATTAAAAATAATTCAATGAACCTTCTAGGGATCCAAGCCTATTAAAAATACCACCCAATTGGCATATAAAAATTTCATTCAGATTGGGTAATATTTACATAGGATATTACCTCAAAATATGTAAATAAATTAATAATAATAAGCATTCAATTAGATTGCACCAAACACAAACTACAAGTAAAACTACTCGAGCCCTTTAGCAGTCAAAAGCTGCTAAAGGGCTCTTGAGTAGTTTTACTTGTAAATTAATAATGTTTAACCAAAATCAGTCACTTTTAATAAATTTGAAATTGGTAAATTTTTATTTAAAAAAATGAAAATCAGATAATGAAAAGAATTATTTGAGCAATTCATCAATCTTACTTAATTTACTTTTTAATTAAAACCAAAATGAATTAAACTTTATTTTTTCCAAATAACTTTTGAACTGTTTGATTGAATTTTATAAAATTAGAAGGATGGTCAGGCTGTTAAAGTTGAACTTGAAATAAGATTAATTTATTCATTTAAAATAGTAGAACAATTTATTAAAAATTGGATTTATGAGATAATAAGTATATCTGTAAATTCTTAATATAAAGTGGAAAAATTTAAGTTGATCAAATCATTTTGTTATAATGTTTGTAATACAAATATTACAAATAGAATATATATTTATAATTTTAGATGTGCTGGTGATGCAATGTAAGCTGAAAATGTTTCAAAAAATAAAATACTTTTGCATTTAAGAGCTTATCTAGCCATTATTTAATAGTAAATGTTCAATCTTTTGAGATTTCACTGCAATAACTAAGAAATTTTTAATAAATTTTTAAGGCATTCAACATAGTTTATGACAACAATTGAAAGCATATACCGTATATACTCAAATATAAGCCGATTCATGTATAAGCCGACTCCCCAAACTTCAGAGTTTGAAAATCAGTAAAAATGTGAAACCTGTATATAAGCCTACCACCCAACTTTACCACTTAAAATTCTATAAAAATTTGAAACTAATAAATTATGCGATCCTTTGATTTTCTGACTATCGATATAATGCCATTTGCCAAAATAAATATTTTATTGAAACTTTAAATATATAAATATAAAATAAATTCTTATAATACAAACACCAATACATCAATTTAAAAGATTTTACTTTACCCAAACTGATCAAGTGCGTCGTGCCACCGACTCCAACCTGCATTTGTATAAGTGCATCAGATAGGCAACACTGCACTGCCTGATGTGCCCCGATGCAGAAATTCTTGACAATAATCCAGCTAAAGTGATCTAATGCAGCTTGCCTACATAAGATTCTTGGATTATTGTAGAGAATTTCTGTGTCTTGGCGCATCATGCAGCATGGCGTCGTCTATCTGATGTACCTATATAAATGCAGGTTGGAGTTGGTGGCGCAACGCACTCTATCGCATCAGGTAAAGTAAAATTCTGAAACAGGATTGATATTGGTGTATGACATTATCGTTAGGATGACATAGCTTCAGAAAATATCAAGTTAACTAATAGTAAATAAATTTTTATAATTTACATAAAAATATTTTCTTTTTATTGTTGTTATTGAGTAACTATTTTCTTTTCTAAAAAAAATTCATATTAAATTATCACAGTAAAAATTCCATTAGAATATGTCTAAATCACATGACTCCCAAGAAACTGTTCAAAGTTTCGTTTTCCATATAGTTGAATTGAATTATCATATTCGAATCTTTGATCGTATTTTAAAACGAATGGATCATCCTAGTGATGATATCATACACCGTTAGGATGACATGTGCAATGTGATTTCTAGTTGAGAGAGAGGTTTGAACTCATTTCTGACCTTATTTGGTCAAGTTGCACCTCTCTTCCACTGAGATTGGCAAGTGGGCCTTATTGACAGGATATTTTACAATATTGCTTTTCCTCAGATCTCCAGACCTGGATCTTGCAGCTGTTTGTAATTTAGTCATTGTTTCTTTTCTCAAGGCATTGTTTATGGTTTGTTTGACAGTTATAAAATTCTTCCGTTTCCCTTCCAAACTAAAGGGTCATTTACAGTTAAACTTTTCCCAACTGAATTGGTTAGTTTTTACAGTTTAAACTACTGCGTCACACCTGCAATCTAGGGTCCTCAGTATGGAACATAAATTTAATTTGCGATTTTTTTACTACAAAAATAAGTTTATAGAATATTGGTTTGAGAACTTTGGGGCTCCCTGTTGATGGGCCCTAACAATTGCCTCTTTTGCCCATAGGATAATGCACCACTACTTGTGTCTTCTTATTTTAGGTAAGCAAGGTACTTATATTTGTCTATACTCTGTTTGGAAAATTGACACTTGCTGATCTCACATCTAAAGCAATATGCATCGACAACGAACAAAATTTGCAAATCCAAACTGTCTTTAGATACACAAGCAGTTGTGCATATGTTGTTAAAAGACAACAGTTTATGGAGAATAGTGGGGCATATACTTTGTGCAGTCGCAATAGGTAGCTATTGCACAAAATATTGTTGCGGACATTCAGCTTCACTGTTTTAGCGGAGTTGGATCTCCTCTAGTCTTAATAATAATTCAATGATAGGGATTTTGCCACCCCTAGCAAAGTGCTGCCCAGGGCAGGTGCCCCTTTTGCCCCCTACAATACGCCACTGTGCGACATCACCTATCTGATGCACTTACGTAAATGCAAGTTGGATTCGGTGGCACAACACGCTCGATCGCAACAGGTAAAATAAAATTTTACTCCGAAGTGAGATTGATGTTGGAGAATGACATTATTGTTAGAATGGCGTAGCTTCAGACAACACAGCTTCCAAGAGATTGTTCGAAGTTTCGTTTTCCCTGTAGTTGAGTTGAGTTTGTATTCAAATCTTTGATCGTATTTTAAAATGAGTGGATAACCTAAATCCTAACGATGATGTCATACACCATTAGGATGACATGTGCAACGTGATTTCTAAACGTTAGCGTGCGACATCTGAAAATTAGATCTTTCTAATGATATCCTATTTATAGAAATCGGTACAGTGTTTCGTCCGAAAAATGGACTCCAGCCAGCCGCATTTGACTAATTATAATATAGATTTTTTCATTATTTTAAACATTATTTTAGTTGCTTTTTAATCTAATTAAATCATTGATGAGTTAAATATAATAAGTATTTATCGATTACTAGCGAATGAATTAAAACATTCTTAATTAATAATAATGAAAAATAAATATATTTTTTCACTCAAATATGAATCCTAGGTAAGATTCTTGATTGATTGTCGAGTTTTCGCGTCGTGTCGTATTGGGCAGCGCAGCGTCACCTATCTGATTACGGTATATAGACGCAGGTTGGAATCAGCGGCACGACACACTTTTTCACTCAAATATGAATCCTAGGTAAGATTCTTGATTGATTGTCGAGTTTTCGCATCCCGTCGTATTGGGCCATACGGCGTCGCCTATCTGATTACGGTATATAAGAAATTAAAACATTCTTAATTAATAATAATGAAAAATAAATATATTTTTTTACTCAAATGTGAATCCTAGATAAGATTCTTGATTGATTGTCAACTTTTCACGTCGTGTCGTATCGGGCAGCACAACTTTTACTCAAATATGAGTTCTTGGTAAGATTTTTAATTGATTGGCGAGTTTTCATATCGCGCGTATCGAGCAGCGCAGCGTCGCCTAACTGATTACAGTATATAGATGCAGGTTGGAGAGTGCGACGTGCTCGATCGCATCGGGGTAAGATAAAATTTTACCTGGTATCATATTAAAGGAATTATTGCAAAATTTCCTTTCTGGTCTTCAGGAAATATGTTCAATAAGTTATGGTTTTGCTTATTACTTCAGTTTCTCCAGCCAAAAAAAAAAAGTTGATTTTTTGATCTGTGTATAAGCCGACCCCCCCACTTCAGAAATTTTTTTTGAGAAAAAACCTCGGTTAGCTTATACACGAGTGTATACGGTAGTTCTGACTTCAGTCAGAACCAAATTTTTTTCATATCATTTTTAAGTTACAAATGAATCTTGTGAATATTTTATGACGACCCTGTGATCCCCGTCCTTCACCATCCGGCCACCTCCATTGTGGCTGTTCGTCTATGCTTCTTAACCTCACTCCATATCGTTTATGTTTCTCGGAGACTTCTATTCCGCCAGAGTCCGTGCATAACAGAAAGTGGTAAGCAGTTAGTTAAGGCCACCGATCGCTACAATATATTGGCGCTACAATTCGGCGCCAAAATTTACCAGGTCATTTTAAATGAGTTTTATCTGCATTTTTAATATTTACTATGATTCCAGTTCCACATCTCCAGTATTTCAGGAGGGGTCTGGGCCCGGCCTATTTTTTTTTGTTATCAGATGACGCCACTTTTCTCAGGGAGAATACTAAGTGACGGGGCGAAACAAGCCCTTCCACAGGCTATTTGAGAATACTAAGTGACGGGGCGAAACAAGCCCTTCCACAGGCTGTCCACCCCTGCTAGCGGTAAATAGCTATTTTTATTTTTGGCCAACAGATGACGCCACTCCATTCTAGTAGAATACTATTTTTGTTAACAGATGACGCCACTTTCCATTCAGGGAGAATACTAACTTTGTCAACAGATGACGCCACACTCCATTCAGGTAGAATACTATGTATTTGTCGATAGATGACGCCACTTTCCACTCAGTAAGAGTACTAAGTGGCGGATTGATAACGGTTGATTTTTTTTGTCAACAAATGACGCCACATTCCTTTCTGGTAGAATACTATGTGGTGACGCCACTTTCCATTCAGGGAGTATACTAAGTGGCGGGGCGAAACAAGCACTACTCAGTAAGAGGCGAGGCGAAACAAGGACCTATTCCTATGACTTTTATATGGATTTAGATTTCACAGGCTGCCCACCCCTGCGGAGGGGTCAGCCGGATTGTGGAGGACGGGGTACTCAGTAAGAGTACTAAGTGGCGGGGCGAAACAAGCCCTTCGACAGGTTTCCCACCCCTGCGGAGGGGTCAGCCGGATTGTGGAGGACGGGGATCGACGAGTAAGAGTACTAAGTGGCGGGGCGAAACAAGCCCTTCCACAGGTTGCTTTCCCCTGCGGAGGGGTCAGCCGGATTGTGGAGGACGGGGATTGCCCACCTCTGCGGAGGGGTCAGCCGGATTGTGGAGGACGGGGATCAATGGGCCGGGCCCGGACCCTATGATAAATATTTTCAAGGGGTGGGACCCGGTCCAAAGGCTGCCCACCCCTGCGGAAGGGTCAGTCGGATTGTGGAGATAGGGGATCGACGGGCTGGGCCCGGACCCCATGATAAATATTTTCAAGGGGTGGGACCCAAGATTCGAACCTGGACCCCATGATAAATATTTTCAAGGAGTGGGACCCGAGATTCGAACCCGACCCCATGATAAATATTTTCAAGGGGTGGGACCCGAGATTCGAACCCAACCCCATGATAAATATTTTCAAGGGGTGGGACCCGGGATTCGAACCCGCCCCCATGATAAATATTTTCAAGGGGTGGGACCCGAGATCGAACCCGGGTCCCATGATAAATATTTTCAAGGGGTGGGACCCGAGACTCGAACCCGGGTACTGGGTCAGCCGGATTGTGGAGGACGGGGATTGACAGGCTGGGCCCGGACCCCACGATAAATATTTTCAAGGGGTGGGACCCGAGATTCGAACCCGGGTCCTCAGAGTGGAAAGCCTGGATCGACGGGCCGGGCCCGGACCCCATGATAAATATTTTCAAGGGGACGACGGGCCGGGCCCGGACTCCATGATAAATATTTTCAAGGGGTGGGACGGGCCGGGCCCGGACCCCATGATAAATATTTTCAAGGGGTGGGACCAGCGCGGGCCGGGCCCGGACCCCATGATAAATATTTTCAAGGGGTGGGACCCTACCGGGCCCGGACCCCATGATAAATATTTTCAAGGGGTGGGACCCGATATTCGAACCCTGGTCCTCCAGAGTGGAAAGCCGAAGCGTTTCCACGCGACCAATCCCGAACCCGGGTCCTCCAGAGTGGAAAGCCGAAGCGTTTCCACGCGGCCTATCCGGCGCCCGGACCCCATGATTTGATTTTCAAGGGGTGGGACCCGAGACTGTACCCCGGGTCCTCCAGAATGGAAAGCCGAAGCGTTTCCACGCGGCCAATCCCAGTGATTGGACCCCATGATAAATATTTTCAAGGGGGACCCGTGACTCAAACACGCCC
The DNA here is from genome assembly GCA_000484575.1 of Olivierus martensii. NCBI lineage: Eukaryota > Metazoa > Arthropoda > Arachnida > Scorpiones > Buthidae > Olivierus > Olivierus martensii. The sequence goes on along the minus strand of AYEL01090047.1, from coordinate 61,783 downwards.
CATGATAAATATTTTCAAGGGGTGGGACCCGGGATTCGAACCCGAATCCTCCAGAGTGGAAAGCCGAAGCGTTTCCACGCGGCCACCCGAGATTCGAACCCGGGTCCTCCAGAATGGAAAGCCGAAGCGTTTTCGCTCTTCCGATCTCCCCATGATAAATATTTTCAAGGGGTGGGACCCGAGATCGAACCCGGGTCCCATGATAAATATTTTCAAGGGGTGGGACCCGAGACTCGAACCCGGGTACTGGGTCAGCCGGATTGTGGAGGACGGGGATTGACAGGCTGGGCCCGGACCCCACGATAAATATTTTCAAGGGGTGGGACCCGAGATTCGAACCCGGGTCCTCAGAGTGGAAAGCCGTGGGACCCGAGATTCGAACCCGACCCCATGATAAATATTTTCAAGGGGTGGGACCCGAGATTCGAACCCAGGCCCCATGATAAATATTTTCAAGGGGTGGGACCCGGGATTCGAACCCGAATCCTCCAGAGTGGAAAGCCGAAGCGTTTCCACGCGGCCAATCCGGCCTATATATTTTATGTTTGTAGCAAAAGAAACATTTATAAAATATAAATATGTGTCAGGAAGAAACTCTAAAACATGAATATTCTTGCAGTGTAACAATAGAGATAGTTGAATACAGAAACAAAGATAACTAATCAAAAAACTTTATTTCTGCAAATCCATAAAAAATGCATTTCAGGAAATTTATTTCCCTCTTCAGTTTTACATGGATGAGAAAATTCTGTACATAATAAAATTGATGAAGATTACAATAAAAAATAATAATTGCATAACTATAAAAAAAAAGGAGAGTACATACTACTAAAATTGAGGATTCAAAAATTGATGATAATGACTATGATGGTGAAATAACATTAGAATTTGATAGTAGTTCATTTTAACAGTCTTCCAATATTCAGAAGGAAAGGAATGAGTCTAATTAAACTTGAATATGAACTGTTATGATTGTTTGTTTTGTTAAGTTATTGCTAATTATTGTCTGATGTTATGTATTATTGTGAGGTATGAGGTTTTTTTTAATCACATGTTATGCATGTTTGCTCCTGTATTTAAATTCATTAAGTTATTATTACTTTTAATGATAGCTATATATTCTTTTATTTTTCTGGCTGTTTATTTTTATGTCTATATAAAATTGTGGTTTTTTTTTTCTTTGGTGCAGTTAAGTCTTTCATTATAGATATTTACTGGTGATACGTTCTACTTTAGTTTAAGAGCATGTTAATGTTCTTTACATCAGATGATTAAGGCGTATTTTGTTTCCCTCTGTATATCGTATAGGTTGGGGAAGTTATATTGGATTTAGTATACAATGTCTGTTTCATTAAAGAAATCTGTGTAGAGTATTAAATCTTTGTTTTAGGTTATGCATTTTATTTTATTGTTTAAATTTTGTGCTAATCTAATTTAAGAGTTTATTATTGTTCTTTGTAAGTATTCAAAAATGTTTTTATTATAATTTATAATAGTTTTTCCATTTTAAGCTAAACATTGAATATTTGTTTTAAGAAATTATTTTCTCAGGTATTGATGGTTTTAAAAAGATAACCATTAAAAAGCATTTTTTCTTTAAGTAATTTAATCTCCATTTTTTCAATAGTTCTATTTAGGATTTTCCTATATTCTATTTCAAAACATTATTTTTTAAATATATTAGTCAGGAGGAGTTATAATTGATAAATTTTTAATGTTACAGGTTTTTTTCATATTTTGAAAATTGAAAATATTGAAATTGAGAATGAAAATATTTTGAAGATTGAGAGAAATGGAAATGATAAGAGAATTGGAAAAAAAAATTTTTTGAAATTAAGTTCCATTTCTTTTGTTTCAGTAAAATAAATCATATACTTAACAATACAAATGGTTCAACAAATACTTTAACAAGAATACTAAAATTTATTATTATTAAAAATATAGTTGCTGCTTAAAGTACTTATTTTGAATTATTTATATTGTTTTATTAGCAGCAAAACTTGAAAGTTTAAGGTTAGGTTATGTTAGGTTAAGCTACCATATCTTTATGGGATACATACATATTGTCCAACTTACTGCTTATACTCTAACTTACCAATAAAGTTACCAATAAAGCACTTTTAGCAATTGAGATTATTCCTAAATTTTAATTAGTAGGTAATGTTTTTGATATTTCCTATTATCATCAGGCTACAAAATTCAAATAAGTTTGAACACTTAACCATTAAAATTTAGCAGTGATCTCAACTGCTAAAAGTGCTTTGGTTTATTGGTAACTCCTTATGGGATATTCTGTGTCTGGAAGCAGCCACTTATAGAGCTCATCACAAGCTGGCTGTAATGGGGTCAACCGGATGGTTGAAGGATGGGGTTCAACGGACCCACCCATGATGGGGTCAACCAGATGGTTGAAGGATGGGGTTCAATGGGCTAGGCCCAGACCCTCCTGAAAAACTGGAGGTATGGGACCCAGATCCTCCAGGATGGTAAGCCAAAGCTTTACCATGCAGCCATCTGGCTGTCTTGAAAGTTTAAGAAGTTTAAGAACATTAAATAATGATATAAAACAAACTAAGCTCTAATAGTGTAAAATTGACATAAATATTACATACATAAGTACTTTTTGTCATACAATATCTTCAGGCAAGAGATTGAGAATGGTACTCTGATAATGAACATGTAGCAGTGGAAAAGAAGCACAAAATAGATATAAGTATATAAAAAAGAGGGAAAGGTTTTGTAAAAATAATCAAATGAGAGATTAGAATGAAAAATGAATCAATTTGCAAAATTTCAACTTTGTACATCAATTCCTTCTTCATTAAATAATATTTATTAATCTGTAATATACTGTATCAGCAATGTATAGTTTATACACTGAATAAAACTAATAGAGGATGTTTAAAATTACAAATTATTTGCAATTTTAATATTTTTATGACATGAAATGCTAAGGACTAGTGTTGAACATCAAACATTGGTGTTTTGATATCAATATTCAATGTTTTTCCTGTTTATGTAGTAGAATTGACATTTGTTAAATAATATTATGTAATATTTTTATAAATGGAATTTTTTATAACTTGAAAATTTTATTTAATATTTTAGTTTTGTGTTAAGAAAATCGAACAATCCATCTGGCAATATGATTTAGTTATCTTGGTTATGAGACACTTTATCATCATCATTTAATTAATATTCAAAACACTTATTCATTTTTTATTTCAAAGTATTTATACCTTTGTATTTTCAGTAAGTATGCCTCTTAAAAAGCTTTTTTAGCAACATTTTGTTAAAAATAAAAGTTATTATACAACTTGCATATATTGTTCAAATGAACTGAAAAGTATGTGTAATACCACAAATTTAAGGTGTCATCTAGAAAGCAAGCATCCACAAGTTTTCGGAGTTCAGAAAGAATTGAAGAAAGAAGAAAAATGTTATCAAGACACTGATGAAGCATCATTGTGACAACCTCTCCCAGCAAAACAAAGAAAAATTTCTGAAACATTTTGGAGCATTGAGGAGTTCAAATCAGTGAATTAGCAGAAAATAAGATAAATCAAGGTCTTATATTTATGGTGTGTAAAGACAATAAGCCACTGATAATTGTGGATTGTGAATGTTTTCGACATTTCATAAAGACAATAGTACCTTTGTACAAAATTTCTTCTCAACCAATGATTAAAAGACTAATTTCCAATAAATACAGTAATATGGTATCCATATTCCATCCATAGTGATACCAAATATAGTAATATGGTAATCCATAGTCAAATACAGAAACAAATTTTGAGCTGCTGTTTTTTATATTGGAAAAACGGCATATTAGCAAGTATCTAGCTCATAAACTACAGCAGTTGATAAAATACTCGGAAATAGATGAAGAATATTTAATGCATTTATTACTGACAATGCACAAAAAAAAAATGTCTTCTATCTTACTTATTTGGCTTATTGTTTACTTTTATTTTATGTCTTCTAATATCAATGTTACCTGGTTTTTACCAATATTAAACATAAATGCTCAACACTATTAAAGACCATACATATACTATTAAATGGCTATATAAAAGGCTAAATGGCAGTATTTGTAAATCTTTTTGTTACTGAATTTTTAAAATCATTAAAATTTTGTAGCATTCTATAGTAATGCATTTTACAATCACTGCTGTATATTTACAAATAAGAAGTTATTTCTGTTTAGTATATTTTGTAAGTGCATTTATACTGTTAGGAGAGGAAGTCATACAAATTGTAACATTATGTAAAATAAAATAGTATAATAGTAAATAGTGTAAAATAATATAATAAAAAAAATAGTTAAATATTTTTTTTAATAAATTATAAAATGTATATCTTAATTGTTCAAAAGATAAAAATTAATGTAACATACTTGAATCTATATTTGTTATAAAATATATGACATATTATATAAATGAGTGATGCACAGCACAATTTTAAGTGAGAAAAATTCTGTTCTCTATGATGAATCGTTTCCACAAAGTGACGGCTGATATTACCAACTACATTCGGTCAATTTGTTTGAGGCTGACAATACGATTTCCCGTTCTCGATTCCCGAAGGTTCCAAAATGTCGGGAATTTGGAAAAACTAGTTGAAATTATATTATGATTTCTCAATATGTATAGTATTTATTGAAAAAATTTTTTAAACAAGAAGTTTGTAATATATTCATATATATAGTATATATTTATGAATATATTAGTAGTTAGTATGCAAAATAAAATAAATGAAGCATTATTTCATACTTTAAAGAAATTAATCATTATTATTACTTTTTGCATACAATATATGCTCAGAATAGGAAAATGTATCTATACAGCTCTCAAGCAATATAGTTATCATGAAAAAAAGACAAATTTAAAAATATTAAAAAATTGAATATATTTAAACAAAAATTACTTTTATTGATATTTAAAAAAATTTCATTGGGACTTGAACCCAGATAATTCAAATAACAATCAGCTATTTCCAATGTAACTATACAAACATTAAAAATTTTTAATGAAATTAAGGTAATTAAAGGAAAATTCAAAGGAAATCAAAAATTGTGAACTTTAACAATTTATTAAAAAACAAATTGCTTGTGTCTGCACTTAAGATTTTTGTCAGACAAAATAACAGATGGAATGCCACCATCCTGCAAAATTTCATCCAAATCAGTGAGTCACAATCAATCAAGTCCTCTTGCTAATGATTCCTAAGTCTGAAAACTTAATCATCAAATATTGATATTTACCAGAATATTTATTTTAATAATTACTCAAAAATATTGAAAATGTATAATATTATACAATCAAAATAATCCAAATTGTTTTTAAATTAGTATTCTAAAAAACTTCTAAATATTATTTTGAATAGTTTGGATTATTAATTTAAAAATCATAATAGAAAATAATGTTCAAAAAGTTAATTTTGACTTTTTCCCCCATCAAGAATGTGTAATAGGTGAACCGCTTTATTTTTATCCTATACTTGGAGAAGTGATTATATATTATATTATTGAAATACAGGGATACATCGCTTTTCAGTGCTGTGAGGCCCGCTGAACCTGCTGGACAACGAACAAGCTGTTCTCAACAGGCGGATAGCCTTTCAGCACTGGCATGTGGTGTGTATAAGGATGAGTGGCGAGAGTTAGGACACAATGACGGACTCGGAGACTACGTCTGTAAAAACAAACATCTTCCTTTATTGAAGAGAGAGATTTTTATATCAAATAACTGACAATTTACGTCGGAGGACTAGTACCTCTGATTTTACAGGATTTCTCCACGTCATGCGGTTGGTCAGGTTTGTCCGTCTTCTCTTTCAGTGACGCGGTACGGCTCTCTTCTCGGGACAACTCGCACCTCGGTTCAGACCGGTCGGCCGCAGGAATGGAACAAGGCAGTTCCGGATCTCAGATGTTTTAGAGGTTGAGAGGAAGAGGGAGTCTTTCGGCACTGGTTGCAACGCTGAATATCTGAATCCATGAACGTAGATCCAACGGTTTATCACGGCGATTGTCAAAAAGCGTCCGTACACCTCCAAGTACAAAGTCCGACTCACTTCTCCCTTGTTGAATTCCCAGTTTCTCCTTGTGTAAAACAAATAAACATGTTCTCTCCCTTTTTCCCGGGAAGTTGACATCGTGACCTCTGTCACATTATTTCATAAAACCCCTCAAACACCTGCACAACACCAGAGTTCTTGTTCAATTTGAATCCAGTGTGTTTATTATTCTTTTCGGGGGATAGTGGAGATCGGAGTATTCGGGACCAGCTGGACAAAGGCCGCTCTCACCCGATATCGACGATAAAATTGTCAACTCCGCCAAGTTACGAACGGGTGAGAAGTGACATTTTCCAGCGGGCCCTAGCCCTCGACCACCATAGTGCTTAGCTAACACTGAGCTTCTCAATTATATTTCACATTTTTATTTTATATTTCAAAAAAATTATCTCCAACTAATCACAAAGTAATGCTTATAATAGGTAGGTAAAATATAAATCACACATAGGCCCAGACCCCTCCTAAAAACTGGAGATGTTGGATCTGAACTTAGATTCCAAGGTGAATAACTGAATACTTTACCACACAGATATCCAGGCATGTTTTTTAGGCCTAGCACTATAATGCAATTAATAAATGTTATGTAAATATGTTTTCAGATTTTTATGAGCAAATGAGAAAAGGCTATGATTTCTTTACAGTTTTGATCTGGAATGTAACTGCTGCAATTGCAAGGTATATTTGTAGAACATAAATTTAAATAATTTTAAAAATAAAAGTTAAAAAAATTATAATCTCTTACAGTTTGATATGTGTATACTAGCTGAAGTACTGGAACTCCATAAAATACTGCAATAGTTAGTAAATTCCTGAAAATATTTTTTGTTTTACTATTTAATATAATTCTTAAAAAATTCCTATATTAAATACTATTAATTAATGAAAAATACAATTAATTCTATGAATTGTTCAAATTCAAATGAATTTAATCTTATCAAATTAAATCTTTCACATTCTATTAAAAATTAAAATTACTGTCTTTATAAAGCATAAATAATGAGTGTAGCACTGAGATAGATGCAAGTTTTAACTGTGGGTGATCGGTTAACGAACATAATCCGTTCCAAGATAATGTTCGTTATCCGAATTGTTCGTTAACCGATCATCGATTTACCATAGGTTTTTACAGGAATTTGATTAATTTGTTCTGGAGATCCAAAAATAATTAAACAGTTTTTATGGGAATTTGATTAATTCGTTCTGGAGACCCAAAAAAAAAAATAAATAAAAATCCGATCTATTAATTCGTTCCGGAGACCCAAAAAAACATAAATAAAAAATTATGTAATTTCTTACTACGTTTACAAAAAACATAAATAAAAATTATATAATTTCTTACTACGTTTATTTATTTTTATAGTAATAACAATAATATATACATACATAGTCTTGCATTTTCATCTATTAGGTAATAACAATAATATATACATACATAATCTTGCATTTTCATCTATATATTTACTTTCTGATACAGAATCTGTCCAATATCATTGCTTTTCTCTCTCCTTCAGGATTTTTTGGAAGTGGATTAATAGCATTGTCATGTGCTTTTCTCTCTCCTTCAGGATTTTTCGGAAGTGATTAATAGCATCGCGCTTTTCTCTCTCCTTCAGGATTTTTCGGAAGTGATTAATAGCATTGTAGTGACTTTTTTCTCTCCTTCAGGATTTTTCGGAAGTGATTAATAGCATTGTCATGGTACAGATCCCCAAATCTATTGATCTCAACCTGGTATGGGTGCCATTCTATGACCATTGTTCGTTAACCGATCATCGATTTACCATACATTTTTATAGGAATTTGATTAATTTGTTCCAGAGACCCAAAAATAAATAAATAAAAATTATATAATTTCTTAGTATGTTTATTTATATGTAATAACAATAATATATCCATACATAATCTTGCATTTTCATCTATATGTTAATTTTCCGATAAAAAATCTGTCCAATATCATTGCTTTTCTCTCTCCTTCAGGATTTTTTGGAAGTGGATTAATAGCATTGTCATGTGCTTTTCTCTCTCCTTCAGGATTTTTCGGAAGTGATTAATAGCATCGCGCTTTTCTCTCTCCTTCAGGATTTTTCGGAAGTGGTTAATAGCATTGTCGTGGTAGAGATCTCCAATCCTATTGACCTTAACTTTGTATGATATGTCATCTTCGAGTTCATTTTAATCGGGAAAAACTACTGTTCTTCCATCCTTAAGGTGAGTTCACACTATGACCAACTTGAACAATTCTACATCACAATTCCATAGCAGCAACAGTCGGCAGTGTAATGTGATTGGTTTGGCTCGAATTGGTCAGTCGGTTGAGTCGATGAAGTCGGTCCAGTCAGTAATAGTGTAAACCTACCTTTACCCAAAAGTCCACAAATGTGTAAGGCCTAAGCCTGTCATTTCCCATTAGGTTAGTTAAGCCAAAATATTCTCATGGAATATTTTTATCTGGTGACGACCACTTATAGAACTGTAATGATGGGACCAATACACATGATGGGATCATCAACCATCATAGGTGTTGAAGGATGGGTTTCAACGGGCCAGGCTACAGGCTGACCAACACCCATGATGGAATCAATCGGAAGATTGAAGGATGGGTTTCAATGGGCCGGGCCCAGATCCCTCCTGAAAAATTGCAGGAGTGGGAGCCCCAGATCCTCCAAAATGTTAAGCCACAGCTTTACCACGCAGCCATCAGGCTGACCTGTCATTCTGTCAGTCTGCGGTTCCCACAGTTTGTTCTGTGAGGTGTTCATTAACTGAACATAAAAATCTTTCGAAAAAGTGTTCGTTATCCAAACTGTTTATTAACTGATCACCCACTGTATAATAAATAAAAAGAAAAACAACAACAGCAAAAATACAGAAAATACTTTCAAATTTGTTAATAACTCACTTCATGCATACTAAAAATAAATTAAAAAAACACTGTTCCTTAGGATGTCTCCTTGGAAATGCTATGTTTAAATAACAAAGATTAATAGATAAATTTAAAAGTCATACAAAATAAACCATAGATACTATAGTTATTACAAAATCCTAAGAACATTAAATTTAAATACATATTCACTTTCTAACAGAAATAATAATTTTAATTAGTGAAATTAAATATTCTTGTTTGAGACACCATTTCCAAGTTCTAATGATCTGATTAAGATCTATTTCATTGATTGGCATAATTCCATCTTTTCTCCTATTGTATATTGTAATGTCTCTGCATTTTTCCTTTTTATAGGATTCTCTTCAGTTTGCACAATTCTTGCATCATTCCATTTAAATAATTATAAATCCTGGCAATGGTTTCATTGGACTGTGAGTCCACACTTCAGAGTGAAAAATTTTTTTTTGAAAAATTTGAAAAAAATTCGAATTTTTCTAAATCATACTGAAATACTTCTTACTTTAGATATTAAATAAAAATAAATGATTTATCTTACTTATTTGGCTTATTGTTTATTTTTATTTCACGTGGTCCTTCCCAATGCATTCATTATATTTTTCAAAGCATTAAAATCAGCCATAAAAAAATATATGGACTGACAATCCCTTCAAGAAATCTATCTTGATTAAAAAGGTCACCATTTCATGATGAGGCTATCAAATTGTTTTGCATCATGTTACGATGTGTATATACTAAAGGCCTAGATCCCTCCTGAAAAATTGGAGGAGTGGGACCCCCGGATCCTCCAGAATGTTATACCACAGCTTTACCACAGTCATCGGGCTGACCTGTCATTCCGTCAGTCCGCGAGTGCAACACTTTGTTCTGTGAGGTGTTCGTTATCCGAACATTTGTTCGTTAACCGAACATAAATATCTTTCGAAAAAGTGTTCGTTATCCAAACCGTTTGTTAACCTATCACCCACTGTATAACAGCATAAGTACAGTATATACTGTATAATAATAAAAAAATCGAAAACTGTACTTTTTTGACATGCACTGCTTAATGTTATCAGTTGGTTATTGTTATCAAAATAGATTGGTCCCAAAGTGATTCTAATAAGCAGCTTCTACTGTATCTAGTTTCTTTCTAACATAAATAATTTGGTCTTTCATCACCAAATTTTGTATGAGCTAAACACTTGAAAACAAAGCACTAATTGCAGTTAAGTGTGTTTAAGTGTTTAGTTTGTAATTTAGCAGAGTTTTTGGATTAAAAATTTTGTATGAATTCTGGAATTTTAATATCATTAGCAATACATAGGAAATCTTCTAGTGTAGATTTTGAAGCCAATATCTTCTTTACTTGTTTTGAAAAAAAAAAAAAAGTTTCTTAAAACCTAGGAGTAGTCAAGCATGGAATTCTTCTCCCACATGCAAAAAAAATAAAAATGCTAATACAGTGGTACCTTGGTTAATGACAGTAATCCATTCCAGCATTACCATCATTAACCAAAACCGTTGTTATCCAAAGCACGATTTTTTTGTATTCGTTTTATTTATCGATAAAATTTTTGGCATTATAGTTATTAGTTGGAGGGCCACATCAAGTAGTTCCGAGGGCCGCATGCGGCCCGCGGGCCGCGGTTTGCCCACCCCTGTACTAAAGTATCTTAATGAAAATACTGCTTGAACTTAATATAACAGTTTAATAACAAAGCACAAACTAGCAGTTAAAAATACAAACTTTATTAGCTAAACACTCGCTAATGCTTACGGCTGGTAAGCCATCTTCAGGCGAAGTTCTAAAATGGAAATTTTTAAAGAAATACATTAGGAATACATTGTATCCATGGCAACCAGTTGTATGCTAGGATAAGATTGTTAGATACAGAAAAAAATTTTTATAAAATTAAGAAACATGTAAAAATTAAAATAAAAAGTAAAATAAAAGGAAAAAAATTGTAACTAGAGATTTACATATAAATACACGTAACATAAAATGTAAACAATGGGGTGTTAAATAGAGCATTATGCGATATGGCAAGATGATGTAAATTCAGTGGATGCAGTCTTAGGATTTGTGTCATGGTGTTGGTTTCACTGTTCTTTGTCTATCACATATCTCCACGGTCGTGGGGGTTCCCAAGCCAGTCTGTCGTTCAATAACTTCTCACGTCTGCTCCTCCTTAAGATCTCTATAGATTCCGCAATTACTGGTTGGGTTTTTTGGTTTAATGGCTTTATTATTCTTGCCTCATCCCATCCTATAAGTAAATCCTTCGAATAGGCTTCCGTCGCTAAGGCAATGGTTAATTTTGCCTTTCACAGGCAAGTGAAAATTTTTTAATAAAAATTCAGGTTGACAGCCTGCATGAAATTTGATATTGTCACGTAAACACAACATCACTGCTGGGTTTAATTGATAAATCACAAATTTTTGATTTTTGTGCTAAAACTGTATTACCAACACCTTTATCTATGTCATAGATGTGTTCTTTAATCTTTTTATTAAATAATCAGGAAGTATAACCTACATAAATTCTGGGCTGCTGAATTTGCTTATTTATGAAATGAATTTCATAAATCTGAAGTTTTATCCTTATCAACAAATCTATATCATTTCTTAAGTGATTAAGAAAAGTATTTCTTCTATTAAATTATTTTAGTCTCTGAGATTTTCTCTAATTTCTTTTCATATTTAAGTGTAATTTCATACTAAATAAGAAAAAACCACTTGCTTTAACTTAAGAACAAAGTTCATACAGCACTGACAGCAAGTATAAAAAGAACTTTATTTAATAATAAAATAGTGTATTTATCCTGCTTCAAGTGCTTGTTGTGATTTCTTCTATTATTAGAAGCAGCAGAACTCAGTTGTTTATAGTTATACTAGTTATATAAGTGGAAGTTTATTTTTGCACTTCTAAATACATGTTATTTATAATTATTAAAAAAATCTTTTTAACTGGAAGATTTAAATAATGAATGTAGCACTGAGATAGATGTATGTTTTTGCAATAAATAAATAAGGAAAAAAATAACAGGAAAAATGCAGAAAGTGCTTTGGGTTTTTAATAACCCACTTCAGTCTGCATACAAAAAATAAATTCGAAAGAATAGCATTCCTTATAACGTCTCCTTGGAAATGCTAAATTTAAATAACAAAAATTAACAGATATATTTAAATGTCATACAAAATAAACAAAGTAAAATAAAATACTGCATGATATATTTCAATGTGTTTCTAATAAAAAACTCTTGGAATTATAAGATAGTGATTTTCAGGTCATTACTGAGCAAAATTAAAACTCATTGCTCAGATTATGTATTTAAACTGTCAGAACTAGAATGGATAGTGAAACAAGCTGTCAGTCATGGGTTCAGAAGTAATACAATTTATAAATTATGGGAGAAGTTGTACAATGCAATAAAAGAGAGAAACAGCCAGGATAGGCAAGATTATAAGGATCACAGAATATATTCTTTGCACATTAATGAAATTACACTAAGAACAAAGTTCATACAGCACTGACAGCAAGTATTAAAGGATCTTTAATATGATAAAATGTTTTTGGACCCAACATCGGTCCCTCATCAGTACATGTTTCTTACAGAGAAAACATTTTTAAATGAACAATATTTTAAAACAAATTTTTAAAAAAGGTTTGGTTACATAACGTTCCGTTATTTAGAACATTAAAATATTAAATATTCTATAAGAATTAGATACATATAAATTTAAAAATATAAAAGCATAAATTAACATAAAATTATTTAGAACATTAAAATATTAAATATTCTATAAGAATTAGATACATATAAATTTAAAAGTATAAAAGCAAAAAATTAACATAAGGGACAAACATAAACTTAACAACAGATACACTTCATAAATTGTCCTAGGTGCATAAGTGTAAAGGGAAGTTCCTGCTTTACACTTATGCACCTAGGACAATTTATATTTATCTAAGTTTATATTTTAAACATATGACAAAAACTTTTGCTAGGTGTTCCTTACCAAAGTGAATCAATGGCGCCATCTGTTATAAATTTAGAAAATATCTCATAATTAAATATTTACCCAGTATATATATTGTTATAGTTTCTAAATTAATAGTCTTTATGCTATTTATAAATTAAATTTAAGGTATTAAAATATTTTTTATGATAGTTTTTATTTTTGTAAAATTATTTATTTATCTTCTTTAATATTAAACATGTTTTTGGATTAATACAAATTATATCAACAATTAAAGAGAACAAAAAATAATTAAATAATCATGAATTCCGGGTAAAATAAATTTAATATAAATGAAAATATATATGTGAAAAACGAGTCAATAAATACAATAACTGATTCTATTTCTTTCGAAGAAATAAGTTAAAAATATTCTTTTAATAAATAAATAATATATTAACTTTCTAAAGTATTAGAAATAATATATTTTAATGAAAATTTCTCTATAAATTATTCTTTAATTAAAATGCATTAAATTTTTTAGTGAATTATGCGAAAAACTTTGTTTTCCCACAAAAAAACAACAAAGTTTAGTTTATTTATTCGCCAGAAGATGGTAGCACAAAGCAACGTTTCAATAAACAAAAAAAAATCATAATATACTGTACTTTTAATTCTTTAATTCAGTACGTAAACAAAATAGGAAAATTATATTAAAATAATCAAAACGGAAGCAACTTCTTTAAATATATCCATTTTAAATAAATAATGGAAATTTATCTCAACATTTCTTTTCGCAAACATAAACGCTTTCATTCATATTAAAAATAAACTCTTTATATTTAATGAAGGTAAAGAATCATTCTTAAGATGGCAATAAACATCAATGACGTCAGGGAAAATAAAAACTGATTGTTTGAATTAATCAGTTAAACGATAAAAAGAAAAACAAGAAGAGGAAGTAAAAATTAATTTAATACTCTACCGGCCGTGAGAAGTTTGTTTCTGTTTCGAAATTTTATTATAATCAACCAATCTGCGCATTGTGTAAAGTTACACATAACCTGTTTGTGACGTCACGACCGTCCGGCGTTGTCTTCATTCAGAAGCAGAGTAAGCGAGTGCGGAAGGTGTTCTTTGAAAATTGGTAAGTTTTCAACAGTTTCAATTCGTCGCTATTTAAGCGTTTTTAAATAATTATCGGCTTTTTAAACGAAACGCAATAAATTTTTCATTTATAACTTTTAATCTCTATTTACTTTTTTCACCTATGTTGCTTCGGTACAAACGATGTCATTTTATTCAAAACAGGTTTCTTTCTCGCATTGTTGGAGAAATTATATCCTATTTTTTTTATCAAAAATGGAAAGGAATACGGTAATAAGAAGCAATAGATCTTTCTCAGAACTGAAATACAGTATCCGTTTTGTCATTTTAGTTTAAAAATACGAGATTGCGTCACAGCATCTTTCCATTTGTTGTACTGTACTTTATTTCGTAATGACTAAAATCTGTTTTTATTGGCGGTTAAAATGTTTTAAAATTTTTAAAATATCGTGGTTCTGCAATAAATGAAATAGTTTACCGCGATTTGTTGTTTTCCTTATAAAAATAAATTTTTATTATTTTAATTTTTTCTTGTGTTTAGATACATCTAAGAGATAAATCGATAGAAATTGTTTTAAAAGTAAAAAGATCAATGTGAAAATTCGATTGTGTTGGCTGATCTTAACAATGATTAATAGAGACAAGGTTTGGCCTTTGACTGCGTCCTGCTGTGTCCAGTTAGGAACAGAACGTTTGTTTTCCAAACGAGATTTATTCCCTTTTCTTTGAGTTTTGTTGATCAAATGCATCTTATTTTAAGAAAATTCAACTTTGTTTATCACGCCGATAAATATTTATCATAAACATTTTTCTTATTCCAAACAAGAAAGCGAATTTACTTACCTCTCTGCCATCTAGTGGACGGGCAGAGAACTAAGATCAAACTTCAACCTTTAGTCTAGACCAGACGTAATTTATCTGTCTGAAAATTTTAAGCATTTAGGAATGCAGCCTTAATCCGACCCATTAACCCATATAAGCCAAATATGCGATACCCGAAAATTAACATATCCGTTATGAATCCGCATTTCGATGGTAAAAAGATGCCTTCTAAATTTGCTCAAGTATCAAGATGATAGCTAAAAAATTAAATCCTTAATATCTGCTTAAATTCCTGATTTTTATTTTATTTTTATTTTTTTTTTTTATTTTGCAGACGATGTGCTTTTGGAGAAATATCATATTTCTTCTTCTATTGAAAATTGCTCTGAGCGAAGATTACGAGGAAGACCAACAAGATGACGGCGATAATTATCATAAATTATTATCTTTAAACTTTGTTCACGACATGTAAGCCGAGATTTATTGCTTACTTTAAATGATCATTTGTTTTTAATATTTTAATTATTCTTTATGAAAATTTGTAGAGAAAACTATGAAAAACAAGAAAATTTGTCAGAAATTCCCGACCAGAGAATTTTGAGAGAAGAAACGACAGAAGGTGACCTAAAAATTTAAATACAGTAAGACCTCGCTTAACGTTGCTCCGTTTAACACTGTTTCAGTATAACGCGGTTTTTTCCAATTTATATTTTTTATTGATTCACTTTGGCGCGGATTTTCAAATTCATATAAATTGGAAATCGCACGAATTTGTTGCTTTGCCATTCTTATGGCCTCTCGCAGAGCGTTTCATTTCAGTGCAGTGCAGTACATACGAAAATTTGCTGTGGTCACAATTCTTATTTATGATCGTCATTAAAGTTTCTTTACAGTAATAAAAATAACAATTATCCCATTTTAGTTTTAGACTGAATGTTGCCACTTCGAACTATAGTTCGATACGATCAAGGTAGCTTACTCTGTCACTTACATGGATGCGATATCTCGCTATCGACAGTTGCTTGCCGAACGAAAGAGTAAAAGGCAAACGATATTAGATGACTTCTTAGCCAAAAAAAGTATCAGATGAACTCGTTTAACGCTGTTTCATTTAGCGCTTCGTTTCTTTGGAACATATCCTCCGCGTTAAACGGGGTCTTACTGTACTTATTTATAATAGAATTTTTTTGATATTTTTAACTGCCATGTTTCTTTTCTTGGCATTGTTAATCGCTAAGTACTGTAATGCTTATATAACATTTTAAAACTTATATTAAAAATGCATTAATTTTATATCATCCTTTAAAAATAAATTAATTCTAAAACCACTAAATAATTGTTTTATTCAAGAATTAAAGTAGATATAAAAAATTGCATTAAAATATGTAAATTAAATCGGATGAACTTTAAACTGCCTCTAAAATTTTCTATTTTAGTGGAATGTCACAGAATAGCGCTGCATCGTTGCGGAAGTATTTTCATCAAAGTGTTCAGACTCTTAGATTTCCTTCCAGAAAATCAATCCTTCCAACCAAGATGTACTCTCAGATCGGTGAGTTATCAAAAATATTAAATATGAAGTGAGATGTTTGTCGTTGATATTTGCTATTAAATCAAAAATTATTTCACAGGCATTTTTTAGCTGTTTGCAAAAAGATAAAGAAAAACTGTGCAAGAAACATCGCGGAAACTTCACAATAGACGATAAATTTCGAAAGAAAATGGCAGATCTTCTATGGTCAACACGTGTTTGCGTCCTTGGTTTGAATTTAAATCTTCAAAATTAATATTTCTATTATTTTTTAAATCAATTTTGTGCCAAAACTTTTGCCTCAAAATACGTTTAATAAAGTTTTAATTTCTATATATTTTATAGTATAAGTATACAGTAAGGAGAACAAGAATTGTGTTGTTCATCGTGTCTGAAATGTCGATCTTTATCTTCACTGAAAATAATGTTGAGTTATGACCTTCATTAACTTAAAGAAAAAACTAGAAATCCTTCAGTTCAGAATCAACTTTACAGTAATAATAATTGATTTATATATAATATTAAATGTTATCAAATATTAACATAAAATATACTGATTTTTTTAATCAAAAGTAAAAGTTATTTGAAAGGATGTTTTTAATATTTTAATGGAATGATATTGTTTAGAACTAAAATTTATTTTGGTTCAAAACAATATGATTTAAAAAGTTATTTTTACTGAGTTAACTTTAATGCATTTTTATTCATTTTATAATGTAATAAAAGAATTAAATGATTAAAAAACAATTTTAGTATTTTTTAGCTCTTATTTGAGTTTCTGATCATTAAATATTGATACAGAAACAACTATTGTAGTTTTGGAAATAATGCGATTTTAAATACTTGTAGTTAGTCATTGTAATTATTTAAACAGGTTTTTTTTATCAATGAAAAATACATTATATTTTATTCCGGACTTTCCTGAACTCCACATTGAAATTCGCATTTATTCGGATTTAAATAAAGATCAAATAATTATTAATTTTTTATTTAATATTGAAACATTAAGAATATTCATTCCATGAAATTAAATTGAATTATGGAATTATGGTCTGAAATTCTACATAGGATTATTATGCAAATAAAAAGTAGGCCTAATATATATTTCAATATATTGGGATACTAGTGATTTTTATGAAAACATATAAAAGAAACTAATATTGCATCTCCTCAATCCCAGTAGATATTAATTTGATATGCATGAGAGCAAAAATTCTAGATAAGTTTTCGATTAATTTTGAAAAAATCCGGAATTTGTTTCCATTCTTTTATAGGGATTGCCACTGCACCAATAGAAATAGGTTACATTGATCTATTTCTGATCCGATGATTCAGTTGAAACATCGGATCAAAAATATTCATTTGGATTAATTTAATGAAAATTCTAGTATTGGAATGGGTTGTCAAATTTTAAATTTCTTTAAACTAAATGCTTACATCATCAGATTTAGAAGCGTAGAGCTGGCGCTACCTATTGTGATGCCCTTCGGCAAAATTAAAATTAACATTCTCTTCCACTCTGTATATCGTAAAACTTTATAAAAATATCTATAATTATAAAAGTCGGCTGGATGGCCGCGTGAAAAAGCAATCTCCTCTTGGAGAACTCTTGTTCAATTCCAGGTCTGGCATAGTTTTGCAAGAAAAATGTTAAACCCCATCTTATTAACCTTCCGGTTGATCCAGTTTAGGCTTTAAAAATGGGCGCAAAATCTCCTTTTGGAGAACTCTTGTTCAATTCCAGGTCTGGCATAGTTTTGCAAGAAAAACGTTAAACCCCATTTTATTAACCTTCCGGTTGATCCAGTTTAGGCTTTAAAAATGGACGCTATCAAACATATTCCAAGTGTGATTCAATAGCTTAAATAAAACTTAATTTAATCATCTACTGGATTGCGTCAGTGGAAAGGTATTATGCTTCTACCCTGGAGAATTCGGGTTCATTTCCTCTAGTTTTATTAGGAGGGGTCCGGGTCCAACTCGAACCCCATCCTCCAAATCGGCCGAATTGGCTGCGTAGAAATCTTCGGCTTTCTACCATAGAGTCGGGTTCGATTCGTGGGTCCCATCCCTTGGAAAATTTTTTCATGGAGCCCGGGTCCTGCTCATCGATCCTAGTCATCTATAATCCAGCTGACTCCTCCATAGGGTTGGGCAGCCTGTGGTAAGGTTGTTATAGCTCCCACAGTAAACATCACTAATCGGCGGCCGGAGGCGGCCGGATGGCCGAGTGGTAACGCGTTTGCGTACCATGCTGAAGGACCCGGGTCTGGTCCCGGATTTTTTTCGGGGTGCTGGGCCCGGCCCGGTGATCCCCGTCCTTTACAACCGGCCCCCCTCCACGGGTGTGGGTGCAGCCCGTGGTTGGAACTGGCCCCGCCCCCTTAGTAATCTCCCTGATTGGAAAGGGGGCGTAAAATATGCAAAAAAAAAAAATAAATCGGCGGCCGGATGGCCAAGTGGGGCGTAAAATATGCAAAAAAAAAAAAAAAATCGGCGGCCGGATGGCCAAGTGGTAACGTGTCTTTGCAGGAGGACCCGGGTCTGATCTTCGGTTTTTTCGGGTGCTGGGTCCGGCTCTGCGATCCCCGTCCTTCACCATCCGGCCCCACTCCACGGGTGTGAGTGCAGTCCGTGGTTGGAACTAAGGGATTACTAAGGGGCGGGGCCCCTTAGTAATCCCTTAGTTTCTACCCCTTAGTTATATCCCTTTTATTATGCGAAGTAATTTGCTTACTAGAAAATAACTCTGATATTGTTCTTTCGTTAATTTCAGGTAAAAATCTCTACTTTTTATAGTGATGATGTAAAATTGCAGAAATAATTCATCACAGATTTATAATTTTATTTAGATGATTTACTCCATTGATAAACACCAATTAAAAATCAATACGCGTTATTAAGGTTAAATATGATTTGCCAAAACTTTACTTTCAATTTAACATATGCCGATTCTTTTCAGAAATACATGCTTTGTATAAACAGAGATCCAATCAAAAGCATCTAATACGTAAAAAATAAACTAATTACAATTTCAAATACAGTGGTACTCGACTTACGAACTGCTCTACATACGAACTTTTCGAGATACGAATTTTTTTCATATTCCATTTTTGCCTCTAGATACGAACTTATTCTCTAACTGATTGCAAACTAAATATGATACAGTGAAAATTCAAAATTCATGCTATTTTTCAAAGACTAGCTACAAACTTTATAATTTTAAATGTAAACTATTGTGATCGAAGTTTATTCTCTATCAGCCTAATAAAATTTTTGAATCGATTTTGAAAATTATTTTGACATCTTTTGAGAATTCTTTATCTAAAAGATTTTTTCACTTTTTACTTTATTTCTTATTTTATTTAGTTACATAAAAAACGATGAATTTCACTTTACATCTGTGAGAAATGGAATGAATATCTACCAGATAAGCAAAATGTATGAAATCAAAGGATTGAAAGAAGAATGTCGGAAATATCTGAGAGATAAAATAAATCTTAATAACGTTTGCCAAATTCATGATTTCGCTTGCCAACAAGAAGATTATCAGATTCAATATCATTGCTGGACAGTTTTTGATTTACATTCGGCTGAAATATTCCCTGGAGAAGATTTTTTAGAATGCAGCGAAACAACTATATTCAGGATTTTATCTCGTCCAGTTTATCAATCTTTGAAAGAACTAGATCTTTTCCTTGCCATATATTTCTGGTGTAAGAGGAAGAATTACAAGAGAAATCAAGATGAATCAGATTCAAATATAATATCTCAATTATTTTTTTGAAATATGCATATATAACTGTTAATATGATAAAGACCGCTTATTCTTGATAGTGTTAAAGATCTACATAATAATTACTAGTTATATCAAATTATTTGATTGACTAATTTGATATAACTAAAGACAAATAGAACCAACTGATGATGACAAATCCAAAACCGAACTACAAAACCAGTCACAAGAAAACGTTTATTTATTTATTTATTTAATGGAAGATGATTTTTATACAAAGAAAGTAAAACCAAAGATTCAAAAATAATAATAATAATTGTATACAAATGTATATAAATTTTTTGTTTTCAAAATTTCTAAATCTGGAAACGGATTAATTGATTTCCTATAAGATAAAATGGAAAACTAGGTTTCGAGATACGAACTTTTCGAGTTATGAACCGTGAACAGAAACGAATTAAGTTCGTAAGTCGAGGTACCACTGTAATCAGGATATTTGTTACAATTTATATGCGGCTGCTTTGATTGGCATTACTGTTTATTTTCTTAGCCACATTTTAAATTGTGACAAATATCCTAATTTCTTAATATAATTTGTCTTATTTTTTATATATTCGATTTTTTTATTGGATATCATTTATATTTTTAGATAGATAACATTTTCGGAGAGGCATTCTAATAACACTATGTTAATACATCATTAAATATTCTATTTTTAATCCGATTGAATCGAATTATTTAGAAAATATTTGGTAAAATACTAAACATACAATATATAAAATTTGGTTCATATCTATTTAGTGATACAACCTGTAGAAGAGTTCACGATAAAAGGACTCCTACTCCCTTCATTTTGCCCAGTTGAGCTGCATTTTTCAGAAAGCCTTAAATAATAAAGAACATTTACATTCCGAATTTGTTCGAAATCGGTTGAACGATGTGACCTATAGAGACATTTATAGAGGGGGAAAATCCTCTTCGCCTACACTTAGTAATTTTAGCCCAATGGGGTCAAAATTTTCAGACGATTTTATTTGAGCTAGGATATACTTATATCATCGATATATATGTTACAGACTGCTCAATACTACTACTGAAGTGGTGGGGTTATGTGGTGTTATTAATAGTGCATATTAGGGTACCACACCTTTTTTATTAGTTATTTGGATCTGGCCATTATGTTTACTAGCATAAATATGATACGTCTGGCCACCAAAACAAAGTCAATTTGCTATATCGTCGATTTTATGATGTTACTACAGTATATTGGTTTACCCCACTAGCAGGACGGCTTTACTCGTTGCTATTATTCAGCAGTCAATCCATACAGTATGATACGTCTGGCCACCAAAACAAAGTCAATTTGCTATATCGTCGATTTTATGATGTTACTATATTGGTTTACCCCACTAGCAGGACGGCTTTTTCGTTCCTATTATTCAGCAGTCAATCCATACAGTATTATATATCAATGACTTATATTCAAATTTAGTCAAAAGCAGTTAAACAAGGCGATATGTATAGGTATTTATGGAAAATGGGTCCCCTAATTCCCCCTTTATTTTTCTCGATTGGACTGACGTTTTCAGGGGACCTCAAGTAATATAAGAAATAAATACTATATATTATAAATTTCACTGATATCAGTTGAACGATATAATATGTAGAAGTGTCAGCGGAGATCATGAAGAAAATGATGATTTTTTTCCAATTTTTGCAATTTTTAAATTATTCTAATTCTTTTATTAATTAGATTTGAAGCTTCAGATTTGGCAGTCTATGTTTATTGAATACTTTTCTCGAATATAATTATCAGATTAATATTTAACTTAAATCCAAAGTTACAGCGAATTGAATTTTGACTGTAATGACTGGTAATATTGGTTACTGCTATGCATGCCTCTTGATCAAGCTAACTTTATATTCCTTTTATATAGGTTTAAAATTACTATTTAACTCCATTTTGCAGCCTTTCAGTGAAGAATAATTTTTGTAAGTATATGTGATTTAATATCATCTGTAGAATATATCCCATTAAAAATATCTAATATGTAAAAATTGATTTTTGCTACAATTTAGATGCAGCTACTTAGGTTGATGATAATTTATTTCAAGTAGTCGCATCTAAATTGCAACAAAAATCCTAATTTCTTAGTATTGCACTTGGCTTATTTTTTACGTATAGATGCTTTTGATAGGATATCATTTACTTTTTGATGATAAATATACATACAGGTATATCAAATTTAGTAGAAATCTATAGAGCGATACGACATATAGAAGAGTTCAGAATAAAAGGATTTCCTTCTCTGTTTCATTTTGGCGTAATTGGGCTGCATTTTTCAGAAAGCTTTTAAATAAGATTTAAATTTTGGATTTGTTCAAAATCGATTGAACAATGTGACCTCTTTTACATCTTTTAATTTTAGCCCAATTGGACTAAAATTTTGAGATAATATTAACTGAGCTATGATGATTCCAAATTTTGTCAAAAGTGGTTAAACATTGCGATACGTAGAGGCAGTGCCGTAACTAGGCAAGTGCAACAGTTGCACTCGCACAAGACCCACTTCGAAAGGGGTCCAAATGCTGTTCACAAGAAATTATAATTTAAAATTTTTCCGCCTTTCTATTGTGCGGTTTGGCGATTAGATTTTGCTTTACTTGTCTCTGCTCTACTAAATGTCTCTGCTCACCAACATGATCTATCTGTGACGATTTTTGCTTTCTCTATGGCTCGTCTTTACATGAGTGTTGCTGATTTAAAAAAATTGGCTGCAGATCTCGGTATTAAATATAACAAAGATTTAAAAAGTACGAATTCACATGTGAAATTGAAAGTTTAAAGTTTGAAGTAACTACTCTTATACCAAATATAGAAACTGCATCTCCACTTAATATTCTACAGGGTCTTCATGATTTTGGTTTAATTGAGTCTTACCCAAACATCAATGTTGCTCTTCGAATATTTCTAACTCTTCCCGTTTCTATTGCTTCGTCCGAGAGAAATTTTAGCAAGTTGAAATTAATAAAAAATTATTTAAGATCAACTGTCGGACAATAACGATTATCCAATCTTTCTATTATTTCAATAGAATACAATATTATTAAAAATATTAATTATGATGATGTAATTAATGAATTTGCTGAAATGAAAGCCAGAAGAGTGCAATTAAAATAAATCTTATTAAAAATCTATTGTAATGTATTTGTTTGTTTTATTATTTTTCCAAATATAATTAATTAAGAGGCCTAAATGCAAATTCTTGCACAAGGCACAGAAATGGCTAGTTATGGCACTGCGTAGAGGTATTTATGAAAAACGAAGCCATTCCCCCCTCTATTTTGACCCGATTATGTTGAAGTTTTCAGACCTCAAGTAATCTAAGAAATACTTGCATTCTAAATTTCATCGATATCAGTTGAACGATACGACCTGTAGAGACAACTGCAGAGAAGTAGAGGAAGAGGGGAAGATGAAGAAAACTGACTTTTTTTGTTTTTGTCGATTTTTGCAATTTTTAAACTGCTCTAGTTCTATTATTAATTGGATTTGAAACTACAAATTTGGCAGTCGGTGTCCTATTGAATACTTTTCTCAAATGCAGATTAAAATAATTAACTTAGGACCAAAGTTACAGCGAATTGAATTTTGACTGTAATGAATCCGGTAAAAGAATCAATCAATGACTACTGTACGTGGCTTAGAACTGCCGTACCTTTCCACTTTATATATAGATAATACTATTGACCTTTTTATTTTAAAAACCAATGGGCGCAGCCATGTTCGATCACATGACTTCACCGCCATTACACTCGAGCAAACTATCTGTATAACATGGAGCAACGAGGAACTTTAAATTCTGCAAAAATAATAATACACGAATACTGTTAAGATTAAATAATTAAATATCAGTTACAGATTGAACTACAACAATTTTACGTATTTATTAATTGAGTTTAGAAAATATTCACATGCTAATAAGTAGCACTAAAAAAATTACAGCATAGCTTGATTTTTTTAAATAAAAAATGAATAGATGAAAAATTGTTAGAAATTTTATCTTGATAACTTTAATTATAAGGTTTTGTACTTTAATTTTTAATTTCATATATAATTGACAATTAAAATATAATAGTTTCGAAAAATTTTAATTGCAATAAAAAATTAATATTTGTTACTGCTACTTTATGCGGTTTATTTTTTATGATTTATTTAAAACTGTCGCAAAGTGAAATTCTGATTTAATAGATAAAAAAAATTGACATTTTAATATAAATCAATAATTTTAATATAATTTTGAAATACTATATATTAAAGCTACATTATAAAAGGTCCTAAGTTTCATTCAATGGAATAAATATTATAAACTGAAATTTTTCAAAGTAACTATAAAACTTTCAGTTAGTTACTTTGTAATTTTTCACATTATAATTTTTCTAATACAGGTGAAAAATCATTTCCTCGGTACAATTGTCGTCTTACCGAAGCACGGCGAAAGTGGTACAGATCGAAAGGGGGACCAAAACAACCAAAAAATCCCTAGTGGACCAGGAGTCAAAAGTCAAATGTTTACGAGATATAGAGCCGCAAAGTTCCGTTAGTTACAAACTGTGCATGCGGTTTGACGTTGTGCGTGGCCTCGCCGCGGTCTGCGACGCGACGCGTCTCGTTCCCGTGCTCCGTTATCTTTTGACCCCTAATCTACTAGGGATTTTTTGAGTGTTTCGGTCCCCTTTCGATCTGTACCACTTTCACCGTGCTTCGGTAAGGAGACAGTTGTACCCTTGAATGGTATCAATGTAATTTATGTAATTTATTCTCGTGTTCAGTACACTGTTCCAACTTCCACTTCTTTAGTTTTTTGTATGAATTTGTGCAACCAATAACAGCACAATAAGTTGCCATATCAGGAAAAAATTTATTTTAGAAAGTAGAAAACACCTGTGCTAAGCAAGTTTGATCGAGTGTAATGGCGGACGACGGCAGCACCACGCTTGGCGAAAGTTTGCGTTAAAAAGGTGAATATACATAATTCGTACTTAAGAGATAACTAAACATAGAAATAAAATTTTTAACTGTTATAATGTTATAAGGTTAAATAAATTGTGATATAATACAGTGCAAATTACAAAAACAATAGTCGTGGCAACAGACGAAAACAAGATATCACAAAAAGATTATTTTCAAATTGCGGAAACTGCGAAATTTTCTTTAAATGCTGTTAAATATAGATGTACGAAACTGGTTAATTTTTTCATTTCAAGGAGACTGCAATGTGAGAGCTATAACTTTTCAAATTACAAAAACAATAGTCGTGGCAACAGACGAAAACAAGATATCACAAAAAGATTATTTTCAAATTGCGGAAACTGCGAAATTTTCTTTAAATGCTGTTAAATATAGATGTACGAAACTGGTTAATTTTTTCATTTCAAGGAGACTGCAATGTGAGACTGCAAATAACTTTTCCAGTTGAATACATGATCAAATTTCAGGTCCTATTTCTCGTGTTTTTTTTTTTTTTTAAGGTTCAGATCCTTTGATCCCATCCTTCAGTGCAGCGGTTGATCCTATCGTGAGTCTGTAAGTGATGATTGGCCAAACTGATCTGCCGCCTTTTTATCCATCTTGTAGATTCGGGAGCGTTAAATTTCATATTACTGTAAAGAAAAAATAGTAGCATTAAAAATATATATAAGAAATATCCATGTATTTAGTAGTAGTATATAATCCCAATGAAGGTGCATTCTGGACATCATAATTTATTATTTACGATCAAGATATTGAATATTTATTGAATTACTTAAGCAATGGCGCAGATAGTAAACATATTTTTGTTGTCAAATTAATAATAAAAAGCAGGTGTATTTATCAATATATGGTTAAAAAACAGCGAACTTTATAGTGGAGGTATTGACTGAAGGATGGGACGGGTTGTGGCACATCTTTCATAAAGACATTAAAAATAGATTAGTGAACTCAAATATTTTTTCTGAAAGATATTTCAGAAACAACCTATAACAAAAGCGCATTAAACGGAATATGCTTGTAGATTTTATTTGTGAAACTTGTCACAAGAAGAATGTAATGCATAATATGAAAAATATATATATTTGTAATAGTTTCATAATTATACTTGTTTTTAAACAAATTTAACTTTGAAAATGTTTACATCGATATTAAAAAAAATCGTTGAACTAAATTATTTGGAATATGTTTGTATTTAAAAGAAATTAAGCTATTTAAATGATAAATAACCAATAAAATATTTCTGATTGATTAATCTTAATGATCCTATTTCACCATTTCATAAATTATAACTTTGAAAATTGATATAAACTTTTTTTATTGGAGAGCATTTATAATCGCGAACAACATGAATATACAACTGCTAATCGCGGTTAATTATTTCGAAATAATGTTCATTTTGAAATTTAACTAAAAATATAAATTTATGATTAAACTGGAGCGACAAAACTAACAAAATAATAATTTGTGAAATTTGAATAATGGTTATCCGTAAACAATAAAAATCTGATGCAAAGTTTTCATTTCATTATTAATTAAAAATTGTATTTAAAACAATGTTGCAGATAATTTAATTTATTTATAATAGCAAAAATTGGAAAGTAAACGATTTTTTGAGTGTGACATTCAGTAATCTGTTTTATTCACTGCGAACTGAATTTAATATATCGGATAGATGAAACATGAGATACATTTGTAATTGATTCACTTCTTCCCAACTAAAACAGAAATATCTAATAAATTTACTTTTTTAACATATCTTGCATTTTCCATTTTAATGCATTAGTCGAATTTTCGATCCACTTTACTTTATTAAATTGTAATACATTTTATTTCTTTTCATAAAAGTTTTTATTACAGTACTTTAACAATAATCAAAATCCTTGTTTAAACAATTGTCGCCTCTCTTTGGAGAAAGAAAAGTATAGAGTTTCTTTCAAATTCTTAAAACTAATTATCGATAAGAATCTCTAGACACTTTTCACTTCTTCCTCTATTAGATATTCTATAAAGTCAATAGAAAGCGATTGAAAAATTTTGATTACTATAATGGAATAAAATCTCGCCATGTTATCTTTTTGCGCACTCTTTTATTTTGCATTGAGAATTAAAGAAATGAGATTATGTGAAAGTGATGTCTAATAGAATTTCGATTATTATATTTACTACAAGAGGCGTGTGTTTTGAATGCAAAAATCAACTTAAGAATTAAATCACTTTTCATGCTTATCTGACTTGTGCATCTTCTTTATGGAATTATACTTATGGTATATATTATCGTCAAAATTTAATACGAATGTTTTAAAGTTTTTTGTGTGCTGATGATTTTTATTAAAAGTTTCATAAAGTTCTACAATAGATTTTGCAGTTAAATACAATTTTCTGAAACACTAGCGGCCGTATTCACCAACCGAGTCTCAAAACGAGAATCGCGTGATGCGAGAATCAACCGATCTGAGCTGCGAGTCGGCATCAGAACGAACACCGTATTCACCACACTATTCTGATGCTAGCTCACGTGATCGCCGACTTAAGTCGGGACAGTTTGTAAGAGACGATCTGACTGGACAAGAGAGATCACGAGGTTTATTTATTTATTCGACGTTGCAAACTTAAAGGGTACAATAAGGCACAGTCACAAGAAATTAATACATTAGAAGGAACAAAATTACAATAAAATATAAAATACATTAAATCATAAAACAAATTAATAATCCATAACATTTGATGTAGTAAATACAGTAATAAAACTTTTAAATTTTTATTACTGATCAATAATTAAAATTAATTGATTAATTATAAATAAAGTACCAATTTTAAAATTAAAATTAATTGTAAATAATCTGCTGAAAACTTCCAGTAGCATAAAAACGCAAAGCAATTAGTATCTGCTGAATCGGCGAGAGACAATTATTTCTATTGCTATCGAATTTCAGTCGCTGACCAAATCTATCAACAAGCGATAGGACAACATCTTTGCTAACTCTATATCTCATGCGAAAGTCAAAATCGTCTAACACATCTATGTCCTCATTTCGAACAGAGTAAATTTTACGTGGTCGTCGCCCTCTAAACAAGTTATTATGCTGTAACTCACCCATAAGACAAAGATCGTCGAACACATCATAGTCGTCCATCTTGAAACGACGACTTAAGCCGCAGACAAAGGCGGCTTAAAACGCGTTTCATTTTCAGCGGCTTGAGTCGTGATTTATACCGTGGTGAATACGAAAAATTGCATTGATCTCTGAAACTGGTTTTAAGCTATTGTGGTGAATATGGCCGTAGGAATTATAAAATTGAAGATAATTTATATTTGGTTAATTTAATTAGAGGAATGAGAAGATTTTATCGAAAGAACTAATCATTAATAAATAAATAATACGA
The DNA here is from genome assembly GCA_000484575.1 of Olivierus martensii. Classification (NCBI taxonomy): domain Eukaryota; kingdom Metazoa; phylum Arthropoda; class Arachnida; order Scorpiones; family Buthidae; genus Olivierus; species Olivierus martensii. The sequence goes on along the minus strand of AYEL01090047.1, from coordinate 33,245 downwards.
TTTTTATTGACAATAATGAGAAGATTTTATCGAAAGAACTAATCATTAATAAATAAATAATACGATTTTTATTGCCACTTTTATTCCTTTTATGCCACTTTTGAATTTGCACAATGGAATATATCGTGAAAATGAATGAATGCCATAAAAACTGGCTTTGAAAAATAGTTATGATGTCTGCTATAGAGGTGAAGAATCGAGATTGGCAAAATAAGTTCCATAATATCCTGACGAAAATCACTGATCATAAATTCTATAGTAAATTTTTTGATTTATCGTCATGTCGATAAAGTTAAAAATTTTGGGCTCCGCATTTAAATATATCCATAAAATTATTAATATTTTGAGAGAATGAGAGAAAAATTTATTGATTGAAAATTAAAATTTCAAAATATATTCGGATAAAATATAAACTGATTTTACTTATTAAACATCTGCCAGTTCTCTAAGTGAATGACAGATAATGATTCTGTTTTTATAATATATATACAATACATCTGACCATAATTAACCAAATATAAATTATTTCAATTTTATGACTTACTTGTTAGTGCTTCAGAAAAGTGTATTTAACTGCAATATCCTCTGTAGAACAATCTATAATACTTTATGAAACTTACCGAATTATCAGCGCACAAAAATTAACAACATTCGTATTAAATTTTGATAATTTTTTATGCAATAAATTTAATGCCATGCAGAGGACGCACAGTGCAGATAAGCATATAAAATATAATTCTATTTTTTTTTTCCACATTTTAGAGAGAAATAACTAAAATGATTTTTGAGTTTATAGGATCTATTTCCCAAAAACTAAAATTTAATTTTTAAATCACACTTCGACGTTTGGCACTTTTAAAATTTCCACAGTCTCCTTATCGCAAAATAATGGCGATTCGAGAATTTTAAAATTTCTATTCCTGAAATTATTTGCCAGTTATGAAAGCTATCACAGGCCTATTCATTTGAAAGATTTTTTTATTTTTTAAAGCTGACTATAACATTACTACAATCGATAAAAGCTCTATCTATATTTTTCAATTTAAATTTAGTCTGCATTTTATAGATAATATTCTATAATAGTTCCAACTTTACATAGTTTATCATCTTTATTAAACTATTCCATTACAGCATACAGTATGAAATATTTTAAACTTTTCTCATTTATTTCCACCTGTTTAAACAATGAAAACATTTAATTCCTTGTTTAATATAATAAATTCTCAAATGGTTAAGCAGTAATAGTTATATTCATTTATCTGTAAACAGAAAACGTTGAAGAAAAATTCTCTAGAATGAATGCTTTCTGTTCTCTTCACTTGTTGATCATCTCTCAATTTTCCAATTAATTAATCATATTAAATTTGCTGCAACCAACTCGTCCAATTAACTAATTGCACTATAAATCGTTTATTCAACATACAGAGAGTTGAAATCTCTATGTTGAATAAAGTTAAAAATTTCTAGCGAATGATTAATTAATTAATTAATTAAAATATTAATTTCGTAAAACCTGGTCTGATCTGGAGTTTACTCGGTATTTCTAAATCTTTATACGGATTAACAAATGGCTGGAATAGACGAAAGTGAGTAATAAAACATGTTATAACTCTTAACAAAACTCGTTATTTTTAGTAGGTCTACCTTAAAAGTACTTTAGGAGATGAAGTAAAGAACATACCTAAGTCCCATTAAGTAATGAAAGTGCAAAATGCTGTTAAAGCTTAATTTACATATTTATTTCAAGCGCTAATTCGGAACTGTTTACGAATATATTCCATTTTTACATCCATTAAAAGAGTAAATCCTGAAAACTTTTATTTTAGTTTGAAATCTTTTATTTTGTGAACTTATTAAAATAAAATTAAACATCCATATTTATGACGATATTTAATTATTTTTCGTAGTTTAAATCAAAAGAAAAATCAGCCGATTTCTGTTTAGAAAGCGAACGGATATATTGATATTTTAATGGAATTAGTTGCTAAAGTTTATCACTGTACACAGAGTATTCTCTGATATGAAAAGTTAGATGTGCACTAAGCTAAGTTAATAATGTTTACTGCGATGCAGACCAGAGATAATTTTGTAAACAGAATTTAATTTAGTAAATATCCATGAATTGATTATGCCATCCTCTCCATTATTCGATTTTACAGCTTTCTTGAAACTTAAAAATAATCAAAATCTTTTTTGAAATTTAAAATACATTATTTTAAATTTCATGAAAGCTATTAAACATAATAATGATTCTATTTTAGTCATTTTTGATAGGCTTGATTTGTTAATGGAGTCCAATAATGAGTATGACATTTTTTCTAATGTCACCAATATTGACCTCTTGGTTTTTCTAATTGGTTCCAATAACATTTTTGAATTTTATTCAAATTAGATAATATTTATGCGAAATATCATGCTAACGAATAGATGAACAGCCCTATTTCAAATAATTTTATATTCTATTCAGGAATGGAGAATCAAAAACACAAGAATTGCCATTTATTTGATAATGAAAAATTGTCTAGTAAATGAGGCAAAGAGGTTGAACATTACAGTAAATTGTGCAAAAGTAATGCCGTTTTGATGTCTTATAGCTCTGATCCTTTATAAATATCAAAATATCTAGTTAAAGAGAAAAATATCTCTCTAAATGGGAGCAAAATTCATTTACCATCTCATCAGTATGTCATAAGAGACAACTAAAAGATCCCCTTTCTTTTTTCTGCTAGTTGTCCCGCATATTTCTTCTAATAGTATCATTTTCTTTTTCCGCATGCTTTCTTATATTATTCTCATTTCATCACTTATTCTTCAAAGGCTAAGCTGAGTGTATCTTCCGTTCGTTTCATCAAAGACAAGTTTCAGAATTCTTCATCAAATTGAGATTAAATCTTTAGTTTTTTATTTATATCTTAGAAAGTAGAATTTAAATAGCATCAAAATATCTTTTTTTGAAATTTTAAATATCCAAAAACTTATATTAAGCTTATAACAACATTTGTCTTTTGTAACTGTTAGTGACAAAGCTGACAAGTTTAGCTTGTAGTTTTGCTTTAGTTCATTTATTTTTGTGTCAAAACGCAAACCGATACGGTATTTGAAATGCCGTGAAGACCACAAAATAGTGAAAAATATACTCAAGTGACCATTTATATATTTTATAACGATGTTCACAGATCGTTAAAGGGGCAGTTTCTATTATCCGCCTTGCTTGGAATTCGGACAATCTCTTCTCCTTGAATGATGTTGATTCGGGCCAAATTAAACGAATTATGTTAATTTTTTTCAATAACAAATTTAATTTGAATCCGTTCATCTCAAGAGGAATTATTTGCGAAGAACTGCAACCAAGTTATACAGCATTACTTCAAGAATTTGCATAAAAAAATAAGATAAAACTTAATAGAGACGTTGGAAAATAACACGAAAGTTAATAAAATTCATCAGATAATTTCACATTTTACGACTTATCAACAAAACTAAACCGTAAAGCTTTGGCTATTTACTTTATTACCGAATTGTAAAATCATTATTTATATCAATACAAAACACTCTTTATTTACTTTTTTACAAAAAAATCCCACCATATTAAATAAGAGAAACGAGAATTATTAATTTATTTAGCGACAGTTTAAAACAAAACTGATAGACTGTATAATAATGCCTTACATTCGAATAATTTTGTAAGCGACGAACATTTCGAATGTTATTTAGCCTTATAAATATTTTAAATAAGTTTAAATCGAGCTAATTCAATTAAAAATGGCGTATTATTTAATCGTCGAGTGTAAGAAAAATAATCAAAAAAATTAGTAATAAAGTTTTTCCAAAGTTTAGTTTGTAAATATTAAACCCTGTTAAATTAAATCGCAGTAATTATTTTCGTGTTATATTCTTACGAAAAAAAAAAGTTTTTTTTTTAATCAAAATTTCTAAAATTATATTTTTTTACAACTTTCATAAGATGAAGAAATTAATTAGCCACTGAAATTATATCAAATTACTCGCAAAAGTAAGATAAAATTATAATGAGGATTATCTTCTTATTTTATCAATTTTTAATATCTCGCAATTTTGAGTTAAAACATTTATATATGTTTTTCTTCCTCCTACTAAAAAAAGTTCAGTTTAATTTTATATCTTAATAATGTATGGATTAATAAAAATTCTTAAATATTTTCGTATTATTATTATTTTTCATAAAAAGAAACGAATCATTAAGTGCAAAAGAATTTTTTCCCAATCGTTCCTTTATTTTTAGAAAAATTATCTGTAATTATTTCTTTTTTAGCAAATTGCATATGAAAAAATTTAATTATCCGTCTTTCAAAATCACGAATTGTTATTTTATTTTAATGGGCTGTTATTATATTTGTTTAACTGACTTATGAACAAACAGGTAGCGCAAGTTAGTTATAATGTCGCAGAAATTACCTTATAAATTGGATTTTGGTCAACAGATTGTGCGATTCATCCATATGAATTGGTCTGTAACAGAAGGAATTACAGAATTTACTTTAATATTGTTAATTCGACGATAAGACGTCTCGATTTAAAATTAAATACAATAATATATTAAATTTTAATTAACTGATACTGAAAGTTCTCCAATTTTTGGCATCGTTCGCAAAAATATTCGGTTTTAATAACAGAATAGTAATTTATTAAATTTTAAACTGTTGATAAACAAAAATTATGTGATTTTATTAATTACTTAAATAAAAATTTTTATTTGCATTTTTTTCTATTAAAATGCAGCTTCTTTATTCTTTACTTACTTGTTCTATTTACGTATTTACTAACACGCTATAGACTTATATGCATTTCTTTTTCTCTTCTTTATTCATTTAAATATTGATTTATTCCTTTTGTTTAGATAAGAAACTGGAAAAAAGCTATAAAATCGAATTAAAGTTGCTTTTGTTTAGTCGAAAATTTTTTTCATATCTTTAAAAGCTATTTTTACTTATATAGGCTATAGCAGAAAGAATATCTTAAAAAAAATCAATGTTCATATCGGAAAGGAAACAAAATTCATCGAAGCATCTACTTCCGTTTGTGAATTCAAAACAAAATTCAATAACGCGATAAAAAGCACTTCATTTTTTTCCCTTCAGTTAACTCGTGTTTAGAAGTGTTGTTACACGCTGTTTTACGTGAGGATTTACTAGGAAAAAATATCTTTATTGAATGAAAATGAATTGAAATATTTTTTAAAGAAAATTCCTGTTAAAAAATAAATCGATTTTTAAAAGAAAACAATTCTGTTTTACAAATTTTTCGGTTTTACAAGTGTTCTGTTTATTATTAATCTTCGTTTCAGATATGTAAATTGAATGAGTTTATTATGTTTAGAATTTTTTTTCTCTCTCTCTCTAGCTGCTTTCTAGAGAAAAATCTTTATTGTTAACGTTGATTAGATTACAGCAAACATCCGATTTATCATATTTTATGCACTTGGCAAAGATTGCAAACAATTGTATTATGATACAGATTTAAATCATCGAATATATTTCAAATTTAATAATGTTTTTCTATAAAACAGCAATTGAATAATGTAAATTTATTCTAATTTAAACAAAAAATGTAAACAGTCGTTACAATGAAGTACAAATTTAATATAAAAATCAAAATAACCAATGTTTAATTGATTTTTGTAGAAAAATCGTAGACATAAAGTATTCTGTTTACGTGTAAGTTAAAGCGGAAACATACTTACTTGAGCACGATTTTCACTTTAAACAATTGTTAGGCACTCTTTCCTTGGTAATTGTTCTTGATAAAATTGGATTGTATCGCATTACTACATTGAATGTAGTAATATAAGGAACCATGATATAGGTAGAAACTGAGATTTTAGAAGATATTACAGTAATTAAGTTCATAACATTTATTTTGTAGCAAAACAACGAAAGATAATCATTAAAAATTTTAATTGAGGACGATAATCTGCAGAAATAACCACCATACAAACAATTAAACATTGCGATGTGAATTCTGTTTACGTGTAAGTTAAAGCGGAAACATACTTACTTGAGCACGATTTTCACTTTAAAAAATTGTTAGGCACTCTTTCTTTGGTAATTGTTCTTGATAAAATTGGATTGTATCTCATTACTACATTGAATGTAGTAATATGAGAAACCATGATATAGGTAGGAACTGAGATTATAGAAGATATTACAGTAATTAAGTTCATAACATTTATTTTGTAGCAAAACAACGAAAGATAATCATTAAAAATTTTAATTGAGGACGATAATCTGCAGAAATAACCACCATACAAACAATTAAACATTGCGATGTTGATGATGATCCCACGAATTCGCTTCCACTGCATTAATGTTGAAAATTTAATACTGATTATTATCCAATTAATATTTCTTACATTAATTTCTGATACAGTACACTAAAATTCGTATAATTTCTAACCATTCGCGATTTAAAAATATATATCTTTGATAAGATTCCTTTCAGGAATTCATAAATTAATTTTGTGACTACTGTATGATAAAGTTCATAAACGCATCGCAAATCTTTATGATTTGCTCCTTCTTTTGTTTAGTAGATTTTTATTACGAATGATGATAAAAATTTTTATCGATCGAAGAGTTATAAAAGCAGTCTTATGGCTATAAAAATTAAATTTGCATAAATTCTTGTTTTGTCTCACGATATACGATACATCATCCTATACCACAACTGAATTATTTAATATTATATTATATTGTTATCATCGATATTCTATAATATTTTCTTATATTATTGCATTATTTTCTCTTATATATAATATTAGAACATGTTTAACGATGGTTTAATGTTAATAAAGGAAGAACGTTCATTACCGAATCTCCTAAAGGACTAGAATTTTTTATTACTTAAATATTAACGTTCTTAAATCGTAAATCTAATTTAAAATCGCAGTAAATTGTATTAAACCGAATTTATTCAGAATAAAAAAAGTATTTTTAATGTTATTACTTCCAATGCGGAACAATTAGAAATATTTTATTGTGTTTAACTAAACATTTCACGATGTTTATTTAACAAAAGTGATTATCTAAACACAACAAACAATTGATCTTCTTCTTCTTTAACTTTCATAAATACCAAAGTAAAAGATTATAATTATATACAAACATTTTTAATTTGCATAATTCGATTAAAAATCACGTTTATTTTTACAAGTAAAAATAAAATGAAAGAATAGTATGAGAGCCAAAATAAATATATAAAAAACTGATTTTATTCTCGTCGTATAAAAAGAAAAAAAAATTCAGAATTCTGATTTTAGAAAGAATTTTTACGTGCGAAAAATTTCCTATTTTTTATTTTATTTTTTCAAAAAAAAAAAAAATGAAAGAAAAATTATTCTATCCAAAATCGAAAAACCAATAAAGGAAAACATAACTATAGTAATATAATCAATTGGAATAGGTTTTCAGTTTCAAAGAACAAAATATATCTTCTATAAATGCAGTCTTATATATATAGATACTGTATATAAAATAAAAATATTTAGTGACACGGTGTAACTTCATCTTATCCGAAACAATCATTATTTAGATGCCAAAACTTATAATGAATAAAAAAGTTCTAGAAACGAAATTTAACTATAGCAATATCATTAAACATCTCCTTTCATAAGATATGAACGAAACACGAAACTATGGCTGCGTTTACTTCTGAACTAATTTTGCAAACTCTAGCACAGCCGGAAGTAACGAATTAGCACGCAGTTAGCTTGTCTTCGCGTGTGTCAAAAGTAAACGCAAATTAGACATGGCAGCTTCCAATGTTGTTAAGGCTAGTATTGCAACAGTGTTATTACAAATAAATAATATTGATTCTGAGTCGGAAGAGGATGAATTAATGTTGTCAATGGCAATTAGACAAATGGAAGATGATTTTAAAGTAAAACGAAGACGCATTGAAAAAATAGAAAACTTTGTAGAAGTAACTGTGCCACTGTATAATCCATCAGATTTCAAACAGCATTTCAGATTGACAAAGGCATCGTTTGAAATTTTAATAAATAAGTTATATCAACTTTTACAAACAAAAAATGTAAGTGATCCCGGCAGACGACCAATATTACCAGAAAAACAATTACTTTGCTGCTTATGGACGATGGCAAATCAAGAATCATTCAGGTAATAATAATGTATTTAATATGATGTTAAATCAGATGTGCCTGTTATTTATAAATACGATTAACGAAATAATTCAAATACGAAATTTTTAATAATGAATAACTCAACATAATATAAAAATATTTTATGCATGCACAGATAATTCGAAATTTGATTTAAGATGATGATAAATTTTAAGTTACTGTAATTAACGGTTAGGTAGTTGTAAAATTATTTCAATTTATTTATTTGATATTAAGTACCGCAATTAAAATACTAAAACTTTCTAATTTTCTGTTTTAGTATTTTTTTAAAATGAGGAAATAAGCTTCTTTTAATTAAAAAAACGCATGTCTGGATAATTTAATAAAACGATAGAAAATATTCTAAAATTACTTTTTTTCTTTTTTTTTTGCAGAGGCATTGATGATCGTTTCAACATATCCCGTCGCACTAGTTGGAACATTTGTAATAAGGTTGTAGATGCACTACTGAAATTAAATGAAAAAGAAAAAATAATTTGTTGGCCTTCCCAACAGGATGCTAAGAATACAATAAAGTATTTTTTAGTGGAACAGGTTTTTCTGGAATTGTGGGTTGTTTTGATGGAAAACACATGGCCGTTAGGTTTAGCTGATAAGTAGATAGCATTGCATCCGTCCTAATCCGCGACTTTGCAACATTATTTAGATCTCTCTTTGAACTGGGAACATCGTCATGAGTGTATACAGGAAGGCAACCTATCAACCGGTTCTCATCCCAAACTAGTCGAAAGATCCTGCCAGCTATAAAAAGCCTTCCGAAGCCTCTATAGAAGAGCCTTAACATACTGTACCAAAGATGAAGACCTCAGAAGAGAGCTTGCTTACATAAGATCGATTGGGGCACAGCATGGATATTCCAAACCTTTCCTCTCACAAATACTGAACCAGGTGAAGAAGAAAATCTCCAGTAACATAGGTAGATCAGAAAACCCTGACAGCGCTGAACAACAATTTTTACCAGTACTGTACCACCTTAAAGACTTGAATGTGATAAGAAAAATAGCAAAGAGTGAAAACAAGTGTATAGCTACAAAAAAGGCCCAACAGTATTCAATATTCTCAGCAACGAAAAAGACAGACTGAAAGGTCGCAACGCACAGGTGTGTACAAGATTCCCATCAAGGACGTACAACTACAACGTGAAGCTGCATACACAGGAGTAACCTCCAGAACTGTACATAGGAGGATTGAAGAACACAAAAAAGACATCAGACAAGCTAAAACGTCCACCTCTCTAGCACAGGAAGCCTTCACTAAGGACATAGAGATTCTATGGGACAAAACGAAAATAATTAAAACAGTTCCTCCACACACGCAACCAACTATCACAGAATCCTTAGAAATACTTTGTAGAAAGGATAAAGAAAATTTAGTAAATGACAGAATGGCATGGGAATCGCTACAAGCATGGAGGTTTGCCTTGACTAATGCCCAAAGACCACCAGTGAATTATCAGCTCTGATGAATGATCTTACCAACCTAAGGGAGTATAAAACTGGTAGACGGGACGTCACCTAACACAATCTACCTTCAATGTCAATTAATTTATTTTATTTTATTTTACTCCACTCTAATTAATTTATTTGAATTTTTATTGTATATATCTGTAATTTTGTCTCTTTATTTACGTTAATGTTAATATGCAGCCCTATTTTAAATTGTACTAGTTCAAATGTTTCTTTAAATGAATCTATTATAAGAATTAAAGGTTGCCATAGCAACCAGCATTCCTTCAATTCCATTGTTTATTAGAACTCCATCTGATGATGGTTGTAGAGCGAAAGTGTTTGCGGAATTTTATCAAATAAATGTATTATTTAACTGCAGACAGTGCTAGTTTTTGTTTACTCTTAAGACTATATAATACTTAAAAGAGCAAAAAAGCAATAAATTGTACAAACATATATCATTTTATTTTAATATATATCTGTTTTTTTTTTTTTTTAATTTAATCAATGATGTTTGTGAGTTCACAATGTTTCTCCCATAAGAAAATAAAACTGAATAATCCTTTTATAACCTGTACAGCCAGTGGATACTTTCAAATAACTTTAGGGAAATTCAGCAGCAATAAGTGAAGTAGTTGGCAGTCGATCAGTTGTACTGATATATCGTCTCCCCATATCTATTCATCATTGCATTCGCTTTCGTTGACAGCTCATTTCTGTATACAAAATATCAAAATATGCCAGCCTTAAATTTTTCTGAGAGATATCTCAGTTGGTCAAGGAAACAATCTATAGTCACGTGTCAAAATTAGGTAGTTCTATTGATGAAAACATTCGTGATGGACACAATACGTCAACGATCATTTATCCAAATAACAAATAACCATGTGTAGATTGATCATCGGTTAGACCAAGTGTCGGTAAACTTTTTTGTAAAGGGCCAAATAGCAAATATTTTAGTTTCCACAGCCAAGGAGCACACATTATATTTCTGTAGATAGGCCTACTTAAATAACAAATAAAAAATAAGTCTACTTTTCTCGCTTTGACAGTGACATGTTGGATATAGATATGCACGGGTCATAAAACAAGAATGATACAGATTCAAGATAGAACAAAACGAGAAGAATAGTGATACACATGATACTAATAAACTCTGCCTAATTTGTTAGAGTTGTAGTTGTAGGCAGAGTTTATTAGTATCATGTGTATCACTATTCTTCTCGTTTTGTTCTATCTTGAATCTGTATCATTCTTGTTTTATGACCCGTGCATATCTATATCCAACATGTCACTGTCAAAGCGAGAAAAGTAGACTTATTTTTTATTTGCACAACTGCGTACATACAAATGTACGCAGTCGCAGTTACAAATTAGGCAGAGTTTAAACTCTTGGTGGGTCTGCAGTTACTTTGTAACAGCAGACCCACCAAGAGCGTGCAAATGAGAAGCTACAGGAGTGCCACATGCAGTCTTTCTTGAAACTCCGCAATTCAGCTGTCAGCCATTATAATGGGTACTTTGAAATTTTAAAAAATTTGAAATTGTAAAATCCATTCTTAGTTCGAAGGCCATACAAAAAGAGGTAGTGGGCCAGAATTGGCCCACGGGCATTATTTTCAGACCCCTGGGTTAGACTAAGGAACAGTAATAAAACATCAAAAGAAGAGTAATAGACACGAAAAATACACAAAATAATTTACTTGCAAGATGAATTCGAGCTGCGAGATGGTACAATTTTAATTTTGTAAATACGGTAAAAATAGTACCAAGCAAGAGGTCAATTTATAAGTCAACAATCACAAAAAGAAACAGGAGTCAAATCAATGATATATTCGAGATAGATTGTTATAATGATTCAGTAACTTTCTAAAACAACTGCTTAACTTAAATACTCAAGAATACATAAAAACAAGCACTATTTGCAGTAGAATAAAATGTTTATTTAACTAAAAATTCTGCAAACGTTTTCGGTCTACGACCATCTTCGGTCGGAGTTCTAATACATAACGGAATTCTAAGGAACGCTGGTTGCTACAGCAACCTTTTAAATTTTATAATACATTTAATAAGATTGTTCGATGTTGGTACAAGCTTAAAATAGGATACATGCAAGTATTAACATAAGGGGCGAGTTCCAAATCTCAACAGACTAATCAGTAATGAGTGATCAGAACCAATCAGCAAAAAACTTGTCTGATTAACTCAACACTGATTGGCTTGATCACTCATCACTGATTAGTCTGTTGAGATTTGGAATTCGCACAAGTAAATAAAGAAAACGTAAGGTTTATATATATGGTGAAATACAGAAAAAAACATTAATCGTAATGGATCTAAATACATAAATAAATAAAATAAAATAAAATAGTGATTTAGAATGTAGAATTGTGTTGATCACACCCTTTTTATAACTATTTTTAACATAGTACTCCCTAAAATTGTAGAAATTGCCTAGCAAGGCTAATGATTCGTCGGTGGTCTTTTGGCATTAGTCAAGACAAATCTCTAAGCTTGTGATTGAAAGTATACAGCTTGGGCATGCTATTTGCAAAATTAGTTCAGAAGTAAACGCAGCCTATGAAAGCAGCGAGCAATAAAAATGATAGAGAATAGCAATGCGAATCATGTTTTCGACTAAATTAGAATATAAGTTGTTTTTGACAGTATTCAAAACTCCATCATCTCGTTTGTTTTTTAAATAAAGAATTTTGTTTACAATTTTTTTATTTTATTTTCTACTCAGTTTGAAATTGGTTTTAAATCCTGTTTCCATACAATTGCAGTTTCTAAAATTGCACTTTTTGTTCGATTTTCTTAATAAATGAATTTAAAAAAATTATAAAGCCATTATTAACTATACAAAAAATGAATATAAATATATATATATATTTCTTTAGGCGAAGTAATCTCGCTAAAGTTTTCTCGTTTATCACCCTTTGCCCACTACGATCGCGTCGTTAAATTTATCTGATATGTGTTCTTAGTTGGCACGACTGTTCGATTTTCTTTCTCTTAATATTGCTACTTCAAGACGATATGATAGATAAAAACCGAAAAAATGATTCTGTGAAAGAATCAGACAGTCAATATACATCTTGGTCAAGCTTAAGTGCCATTGTGACCAGATGTCCGTAAGAGATACAGTAAAATATACGAGTTAACTAAGCTTTTTGTTTAATATGAAATCTTATTTTTTAATTTAATCTTTAAATTAATATCTTGAATATTTTAAGGATATATTTCGTTATATTGAATAAATAATCTATAATAAACTAGTAAAGTTATAAATTATATTTGTTAGATATTCATGGTAATAACAATTAAACTTTGGACACCTCTAGAGAAGAAGAAATATTGAAAAATGAGTTTATTTTTTATAAGCAAAATGTGGAAGAGAATCGTAACAAAATTTTGACAAAAATAGTTTCATAATTTTAATTGAGATTAGCTTCAAAAGTATAATTACAACATAAATTATAGCTAGTTATATTGAATAAATAATCTATAATAAACTAGTAAAGTTATAAATTATATTTGTTAGAAATTCATGGTAATAACAATTTAAACACCTCTAGAGAAGAAGAAATATTGAAAAATGAGTTTATTTTTTATAAGCAAAATGTGGAAGAGAATCGTAACAAAATTTTGACAAAAATAGTTTCATAATTTTAATTGAGATTAGCTTCAAAAGTATAATTACAACATAAATTATAGCTATAAAACTTAATTTCTTATTGAAGCGTTATATAGACTGTGGCAGTTTAATATACTGTATATTTAATATGAATTAAGGGTTCTTCAAGCATCGAAATAATAAACTGTAGTGCAATTTTTATTATTAAATCAGGATCATTATAATTCCGCATTATTTAACGTAATATAAAAATTTCAAAAATTTGCTCGATTTACGTACTCATACTCAACATTATACAGTAAGACCGACCCCGTTTAACGCAGGGGATACGTTCCAAGGAAATAAATCGCTAAATGAAACAGCGTTAAACCAGGTCATTTTAACACGTAAATAATGAGGATATGTGAAACAGGACAGTGAATGAAAATATATGTAAATAGCATTTTTTAAATTTTATTTTGTAACATATATTATTACTACTGTATTACAGTAATTATAGACATTTTGTATTGCTAATATCGATTTGTATTCATAAACCATTCATGAAAAAAATTCTTAAAATTAGAAAATAAAATATTTGTATTCATAAAACATTCATGAAAAAATTCTTAAAATTAGAAAATAAAAAGCCAAGAACAAAAAGCAGTAATCAGATTGCAGTAAGCTATAAACAATGAAACATATTGATGAAAGAATAACATTCTAACTTCAAAGAACTATATTTAAAGTGGCAACATTCGGGTTAAAACTAAAATGAGATAATTGTTATTTTTATTACTGTAAAATAACATTGATGACCGATAATAAATATGAACTCTGACCGCAGCAGAATTTCATAAGAACTGCACTGCACTGATATCAAACGCACTGTGAGACAGCATAGGAGTATCAATGCAACGAATTCCTGCGATTTAGAATTTATGTCTGCGATTTAGGATTATAACCAACAAAAACAAAATAATTTATTAAATATTCATAATTATATCTCCTAAAAGTAAATTTTAACAACAATTTTATTATTTTTATGATTTACATGCATTAAAAGTTTTGTGTTTTTATTACTGTAAAATAACATTGATGACCGATAATAAATATGAACTCTGACCGCAGCAGAATTTCATAAGAACTGCACTGCACTGATATCAAACGCACTGTGAGACAGCATAGGAGTATCAATGCAACGAATTCCTGCGATTTAGAATTTATGTCTGCGATTTAGGATTATAACCAACAAAAACAAAATAATTTATTAAATATTCATAATTATATCTCCTAAAAGTAAACTTTAACAACAATTTTATTATTTTTATGATTTACATGCATTAAAAATTTTGTAAATAGGACAAATACAAACGGAGTTTTCAGTAATGTTTATTTCTGGAAAGAACTCAAATTTTCATTTTTTTAAATTGAGTTTCCGAATCATTATTTCAGTTAGAGAAACTTATAAACATTTAAAATTTATTAAACAGTTTTCTTGAAAGTAATAAGAGTAAGACACATTCTCTCTGCTTTTTTGTCCTAACAAAGAACGAATTTTAAAAATGGCAATTTTTATTTTTGAGAATATAAACAGATATGGGTTAATAAATAAAGATAATACGCGTGGAAAACGGGTAATATACCGTATACATATTTAAAACCACTTGGCAAACTCGCATGAAACTCGGAATTAATGTTCTGCATATGATACCTCGCAACTTACGGCCTATTTATCACTTTACTTTTGAAAACATGCAGATTAGTATTGTATTACGTTAATGCGCTATATTTTATTAGAATGGCGTTAGTTTTAATTACGTTATTAAATTTTATCAATATGATCTAAAATAATTGTTTTCATTAATTAAATTTACTTGTGTGTAAGAGTCAAATTGCCTAAAGTTGTAAAATAATTAATCTCTTTAGAAATAATGATATTGGTTTTCTAAAAATACAAAATATTTAATTTCGTTAAACGAAAAATTGTCCTTTTTTGTTTTATTAACAATTAATTTTGTTAATAAATAAAATATATTTATATTAGATAATGCATTCGAATGAAAGAAATGGAAAAATATGCTTAGAAAAATATCTGAAGTCAAGTTGAAGATGGATGATGATCATTCTGTATCATCGATTAAGTAAAACAGTTTAGATTAAAAGTGTTATTAAGGGGTTACATCGTTGGCATTTAATTAAAAATCGATCATAAAATTTTGTTTTTGATCCTCTCTGATAAGATTTTTGATTAATGAGATGAACATTAAGCGGTCTATCCAGAAGTATAAAAATGTTATGCTTGTTATGAAAATTATGATATAACAATTACTATTAATTATACGAAAAATACAAATATACTTGTTTATCTTATACTTATAACTGAATATTCAAAATATCTGAAATTAATGCAAGTTTTAGTCGATCCAGTAGAAAATATCAATAAGAGACAATTGTTAAAAAACAGATATAAAATGCAAGCAAATAAATATTAATATTATATAATTAGATTTATTCGTAGAGTTTTATGTTTACAAAACGATGTTTTTAAATTTTATTAGCGACAAAAGTCCAATCGATATACTGTATTTTATTTGCATAGGAAAATTTTTATCGAGAGGCTATGTCGAATGTTTTTGCATATTTAATAATTGCTGTTTAATACAAAAAACTAAAACTGTTACAAATATGATCTACATGTAATTATAATCTAGGAAAATTGAGAGAATGCATCTTAATTTAAAAGGCATTTATGAAGTCACAGTGCTAATTAAATAAGGGCAGTTACTTAAAGCAAATTTCTGCATTTAGTGATAAATTCTCGTTTATCTTTCCTTTCCTTTTTCCCTGTCTTCTTGCTTTTATGCTGTATGACTGCCTGAGTGATTGCATCTCTTCTAAGTAGCGCTATTCTGCCTACACAATAAAAGTTTAAATATAACAAAATACACAGTTTAAATTTATATGCCCTGCCTTGTGCGTAGTACATACTCTTCTATATACATTTATGAGCCCCTTGGTATTCCTTGTGAGTGGAAAGAGGCTCAACTGTAGCTTTGACACTCTTCAATAAAAAAATGATAAATTCTAGTTAAATTTAAAATTTATTATTTTTTATATAATACTACTATTGAGGCTAATGAATTATTTAATTATTACTTTAAAAATAATTAATTTACGAGTATTATTTGATAACAAATTGAGAGACATTGTAAAAATTATCGTCTATTTTCTGTATGGGATATCTTTTATTTTTAATTGTTTGAAAACATGGAATTAAAATATGTCATCAAAATAATCTCCGATGGCATTGAATCCTATAAAAACCTATTAAATAATTCCATAGATATTATAGAGAAAAACTCAGAAAATTGGATTTGTCCGTCATTTTTAAACAGAAGAATCTACAGGATTAATTAATCTTACTTTAAATTCCTGATCCTGATGATAAATTTTATTAAACAAACAAATAGTTTATAAAGTTTATAAGTTATTAGGAAGAAAACTTTGAAGTTTGAATGTCTGCTATTTTTAAACGATTGAAGATAAACAGTTAATTAATATACCATCAAATAACCTTTAAATGACTTGATGTTTCTGCTAAATACTATAGAAATCTATTAACTAATTCAGTATAAATCACCAAGATCATATGTTATTCCGCCATTTTAGAAATGATTGAATCTAAGTCTGATAGCTTAAATCAATTCCTTTTTATTATGCTTTCTTTACTCCAAATTGTGAAAACTTGAAACAATGGAACATTTTCAGAAATACAAAAGTACGAAGTGAAATGTTTTCAATAAGATTCATTTACACATCTATCAAATCTAGAGGCCACCTTACAATGTCCTTATGATTTATAAATATTTATTGAAAATAGAATCTTTAAGAGTTTTATAATATTATGTGATAAAATAATTTGTTTAATTTAATAAATAATTATTTAACATAGAAAAATCTTTTAAATATTTTAAAACTTAACATAAATTTTGAATTATTATTTTTACAAATTGCATAAATTACAATTTATATGATATTCTCCACAATTCCAGTTGTGGTACTTTATCATATTGTAGAAATTGTGGAAAATCATTGAGACAACAAATATTATATTTATTTTCCATCTTTTGGAGTTGACTGTGGAAATAATCATAGGCTGGACTTGCTTCACTTACTGTTTCAAGGGTAAAATTTATTCTTTTTTCCATAGCAATGTATAAAACCTTAAATGAAGTCCAAGTTTCAAGCCATTCAAGTGTTTTAAGAAAAGAATCAGTTAATTTGTCTTGATATATCACATCAGCAGCTATAACAACATTAACCTGACATAATTCATTTTTATCTTCTTCGCTCCATCCAAATTTTCCATTACTCTGAAGTGGATCAGATGATGTCCAGTCTAATTCCCTAATTTTTATACAAGAATATTTTTTATTTAAAACTTCATTATAATTAACATTTGCTTTGCATATTTCTAGCTGTGTGAGTCCACAATCAGTGCACAAGACATGTCGTGCATATGCAGAAACTAAAATGCTGCATAGACCTGTTCCACCACCCAATTCGAGTACATTTTTATCCTTAAATTCAACAGATCCTTTATATAATATAAAATCAGCCAAATAAGTAGCTCCTCTCCATACTTGTGATCCAACTAGACTTAATGGTGTAGCTGTAAGATGGATTATTGTTATGACATTTTTAGATGCTATATTATTTCTCTGTATTACTAAATCACCATCCTCATCCTTGAGAAATGAATCTGTTAACGTATTAGCTTTTTCCAAGGGCAAACTTTCTCTTTCGTTTGATATAGCAAATACAAATCGCGATTGCACGATTTTCACTTTATTTTTCCATTTTTCAGGCAATGTTGAAAAAATTTCGGAATATTCCACCTCTGTATTTTCTGTAAATATGTGAACATCCGATAAAACCACATCCTCTTCCTCCATTATTATTTTTTCACATATAACACGTGAGCTATTCGATTACAGATTTACTAAAGAAAAAATAAGCAAATTTCCCTAATATATTGTTTAAAAATAACGTTTGTAAAATATTTAAAGTATCATAAAACTTTTCTGATAATAATAATAGTTTTAAAAATAATAATAAATTATTTTTCGTTTGAATAAAGTGTTTTATTTTATACGTGATCTTTTTTCTTTAAAAATTTCCCGGACTCGTTATCATTTATTTAATCAATATAAATTTTAAAAGCTAAATAACATTTCTTATTAAATCAAATAATATATATTATAAAAATTTCTTATTATTTTCGCATAAAATAATCTTTACTTGGGTAAAATTCCCTAAAGTTATCGATAAAAAATAATGAATATTGCCACCTATGATTAGTATCGATGCAATGCTTACATTTTTCTTTTTGTTATAAAAAAATACTCAAAATTATAGAATAATTTTTTTTACTTTTATTTTAATTTATAATTCTTTTTATAAATTACCCATAAAATTTTTACAAAAAGTTTGCCATCTGTCGGCCAACAAAATTACTAAAGAAAGCATGGTCTTGTCAACATAAAGTTTGTTTATGAAATTTTAATCAATTTATTATGTATGTATTTGAAAATCATCAATCTTTTTCATGACTTGATCTGATTATATAAAATTTTATAGTTATACATTTTATGCTAATATATTGTATATATTGCTTTTGACATACTTGTATTTTGGGTTATCCAAATGTTTCTAAATAAAGTAATTGGTCAGGCTCCAACTTAAGTAGTTCTAGAAAGTCGTAGAAACAGGAAACTATATAATTAGATTTAGTGAAGCTTCTAATCCTCATTATAAAATAATCGAGGTAAGTATGAGTAATAAAATAAATATTAAAGTATTTTAAATAACTAGTGTAATTTAGCTGCTGTAGTTTATCATTTTAAAGTTTTGCAGTTATCATCATTTGATTATAATATTTTAATCCATTGTAGAAAATTTAAATATTCAGCTGTTGAAAGATGTTTCACTTAAAAATAACAGAAGTTGATTAATAATATAAATACTAAACAAAAAAGACCATCTTGTTTTCCTTAATCTATGGTCCATACTTCTCTATAGGAGCATAGAGTGACTTTAGACGGAGCGGGTCAGAAGCGACAGGCTCGGGGTTAAAGTTAGTTCAGCAGAGGTCAACGGTAGGGGCGTTGGAAGGACTCTCTCCTATTTTTTATCAACGAGTGAAGTCGTCCAGATTCTCTAAACTGCATTTTTTGTTAGTGTATTTTGCTTTATATATGTATACAGTATGGAAATATTATTTTTTGTGTTGTAAATATATTGTATACTTGTATATTTGAAGACCGTTGTGAGTCTGTAGAGGAGTGATTTCGATATAGAACTACATTAGAGGAACGGAAACAAACATTTTACGCAGTACTTAATTAATGCGATTAGCTGGAAAGAATAAATAAAGTTTCAAAATACTGGTAAATATAAGTATTTATTTGATATCAGCTCAATACAAAATTATGCGGTGATTTTTACTTAATGATGCAAAACGATCGATTACTTTGTCCAAATCGAGAGCTTTTGCGATTTTTCTATCGATGAACATGGGGAGGTGCATATCGAAAATTTTCAGAAATAAACTATTTATTTGAATATATATATATATTTAAATAAATTAACTGTATATAAATAAACTAATTTCAAATAATCATATATTGCAAATACAGTATATGATTATTTAAATATAGTTTATTAAGAAATTTAAGAAATATAAAATATTTTTGATAGTATTTCAACATAATATTAATACTAGTAACAGTAGAAAGGTTGATTCTAAATGGGAAGGAAAATAATTATCATTAAGAACCTCTACGAACTATAATGGCAGCATATAGGAATTTTTTAAACTCCAAAAATAAAATTAATCTTATGTATAGTAATCATACATAAATAGTGTAATTGTTAATTTGCAAACATATTAATATAGACTCAGAATAAAGGGGTAATATACTAAACACTAGTAGCAGGTCGAGGAAATATTGAACATTTAGTAAAAAAGTATAAATGAATAGTACTAACTAATTTTTATGCATGGTACTAACTAATTTTTATTAGTTAGTACCATGCATAGCATTCGTCAACTTATTTTGTCAAATATGAGAGAAGCTACAGAATTAACGCTATCTCATCCATGCTAAATTTAACTCACTTTAAGCGATTTCGTGTTACGCGATTATTTCATTAATCGCGTAAAGCGTAAATTTTGTTATATAGATAATAAGCTAAAGTTCAGCATGATGCAGTTAAAATTATTTAGAAATTTATAACAAGCGTTTAAAAAATTTACATTTCAAATTAGAATTTTAATGTTATTCAAGAAACATTCATTTGGATATATTGCATTCAATAAATATCTATAAAAATAGTTATCTCAGAAAGTTATTTCAGTTTTAATAATAATTATTTATTTTAAATTTAAAAATGTATAATTTTAAATTTATTTATTTTATTTATGTTATTTAATTTTTCTTACTATTTTGTAAACGTCACAATTTCTTCTACAAGTATTCATAGTATGATTATAGTAATCAAGTGTCTCACCCCATGTAGTATATATATATTTGTAACTTTCGTTTGTACCATTTACAACAAAATAATTGAGACTTCTTAACTTCTCACAATATTTTAAATCATAACTTTCACGCGAACATTCGTCGCTCCATTTCTTGGCCATATTGGCCAAATCTTCATTCCATACCTGAAAGAGAGTTAAATCAATTGTAATGGAATAAACCGTAATGTATAACAAGTGAACGAACATTCAAGAAATGTCTTTAAATAATTAAAAAAGTTTTGCTTTCTGTAGAAATAATCATTCTGATCATTTGGATTTCTAATATTTTAACAAAGTATAAAATTTAACCTTTATTTTTTGAGTGATTAATTATTAAAACCCTCAATTAAGATCTTAAATAGAATAACTGATAATCTAACCAAACATTAATATGATCTCAATTATGTGGAAAGTAAAAATTTGTTAATTCTATAATAAGTAAATTAATGATGTTTATAAAAATCAATCACATAATTTGAAACATAATTCAATCATGTTCAAAATTGAATTATGTTATTGTGTGTTTATAAGGAAAAAATCACAGAAGTTTAAATGTGTAATATTACTAAATGGTTAATGTTACAGATTTTAGTTGATGCATCATTAAGTTTGAGGTTTGATGATCTTTAATTCTTTAATTAGTTCAATATAGAAGAATTGATTCATTCGAAGTATTCATTTAATATATTTTAATTGAAATCATTAATTAACATTCATCAAATAAATAAAAGAAATTTGACATTTCTTTTATTCAACTAGAAATTTAAAAATTTACTTACTCGAATACATATGACGAAAATTACAAAAATATCATCGATTCAGTAATTAAAATTAATAAAAAATAATAATAATAAATGGTAAAATTTAGATTCGTAATTTATCTGAATATTTTTTATTACTATAACAATCCAGCAATAATCTTGAAAGATAAATAATAATTTTTGATTCGATTTACCGTGTATAAGACGGTGTTAGAAAATATGTTTGAAATTATAACTCTTTCTTTCTTTTTCAAATAATTCTGCATAATAATATTAGTGAGAGATGCAAAATTGTTTGATGCATAACAAATTTCGATACTGTGAGTGGAATTATTATAAAAATTCTACTTCATATCTTTATAACAATAATAAATTCAAGCTTGTTGAAGAATTAATGTTGAATTTTAATTATCAAATGGCACTTCAGTGGAACCTATTTTCAAATTTATTTTCATTAATAATCGAACTTTTAAAAAGTTATAAACGTTTTATTATTCTTGTAACTAAATTATCTTTGTTCCTGTAACCTGGTATGCTCTGTATATAAGTGAAAGATTTATGTTTTGTTGTTATAAATCGTATATTATCTATGCATATTTCATCAACAGATATTTTTAATCCTTATTTAAAATTTATTCAAATAATAATAAAACGAGGATTACCATTTCGTACATGTTTGCTGGAGATGGGAAAACATAACTTCTGAATCTGTTAAGAGTTTCTAGAAGATCCTTTTCTTCCAATTCAGTGAAACCACTTTCTTTTACTTTCCTTTCGAGATTTTTGTCCATGTTTCTTTTTAAAACCTCGTTCGATGCGATTAAACTGAATTTGAAGACCAAAACAACGATGAATAAAATGACGTTTACTCCAATCATTTTTATAATCTTCCAATCCGTTTATACCTACTATATGGAATTACTAATTCTTCTTGTTTAAAATAACTTTTAATTTAATGCACACCTTAATTAATAAATAATTATCGCTAAATTTGTAAAAATTAGATATTTTCTTACCTTTCCTGTAGTTCTTCAAATAACGGTATACAGTATACGAAAAAATGGAATAATGTCTGAAATTCAGAACAAGAGTGTTGAATCCTAGAAAGTTTAAACTTCGAACGTTCTTCGAAATATGATTTAAATTTAAAAATTTTTCGTAATTAATTTCATAGTTTTTACTTTTAGATTTTTATTATATTTTTTGAAATATTCAGAATGTTCATTATTTAACTGTCATCAGTATTATTAACTTATTAATAAACATAAATCTAATAGATGATTTTTACAAGCAAAAATTATAATATATGTTGTACTCGTTACGATTTGTGCTAATGAATTATTACAGATATTTTACCTTATATTTCTCTACATATTTCCCTTTCCTTTATGTCTGAGAGCTGAACAGAGTAGGCAACTTATTTAATTTTCATTAATTGTTCAGCTTATTCATTAAAGCTAATAAATTCACTAGTTTCCATATTTATATATACGATTGTTTAATCATATGTAGAAGTTAACAATCGTAGAAAATTTTTAACTTCTAAAGATTAATTTCTAAGATTGTTAATACTTATTATCAATCTTAGAAAATAAATTTAAACATTGGTTCCAATCACAATTATTACCAAACATCCCTAATAATTCTGTCATCATAACGGATAATGCATCTTATCATAACATGTTGCAAGAAAAACTTCCAACATCAACATCTAGAAAAAGCTGAAATGATAGAATGGCTCAATTGTCATGGAATTTCTTGCTCTCTGAACATGCTTAAACATGATTTATATGAAATAGTGAAACAACATAAGAAAGAAAAACAAAGATATGTGATTGATGAAATAGCATCTCAAAATGGACACAGCATTATCGGATTACCTCCTTACCACTGTGACTTAAATTCAATAGAATTAATTTTAACACAAGTAAAGGAAGATATCAGAAGAGAAAACACAATTTTTAAACTCAAAGATGTTGAAAAATTAACTGATTCAACAATCATAAAGGTTTCACTAACAAATTGGCAGAAATGTATTGACCATGTTATTAAACTAGAAAAATTATATTGGAAAATAAATGGAATTATCGAATAACAAGTGGAACCATTAATTATTAATACTACAGAAAATAATAGTGATTCAGATTCTGAACTGTCTGAAGTGGGTTGTTTATCTTCATAATATTTTATGAAAAGGCAGTTAGTATATGTAATGTTAGTGTAAAAGCAGTTAATGAGGGAGAATCTCTGAAATGTAAAAAAGGCTTGTTACGTACTGTGAACATGGAAATAAATATATTTTGACTAAAGTCAATGATTTCTCTGAAAATAATTCTATCGATCATGTGTTTATCACATATCTATTTTTTGCAATTCTAATCATGGTGACGAATGCAGATTGAGAGCTGCTAGTCCTTGATTGGAACTACTACTGTATATGCTTGTACTGAATAATGTAGTAGTTTATTTATCAAAGTTTAGTGCAAAAGAAAATAAATTACATTTCATTTCCTTTATAGTATATTTTTTGAATTACAGGATAATGTCACAGGCTTCTCATTCAAAGGGAGGCTGGCAGCATTTATTTCTGCAATCCTGCCCACGTGTTCATCGAAAAACACTCATTGTATGTTAGCAATTTCAGTCCAATTTATTCTCTATATAACAACCATTTTAAGTGACAAAATCTTTGCTTTCTTCCAGCAGGCAGGAAAGAGTGGCTTTTTCAGACACTTGTTTAAAATGTTTAAACAAATTAAATGTTTAAAATGTAATAATGGTGATTCTAATAGATCATAACATTCAGGTTTTGTTTATTCTATATAACTCTAATAGATCATAACATTCAGGTTTTGTTTATTCTATATAATAAAAAGAAATAAACAGGTTTTATTGCAAGATTACAATGAATTTTACACTTTCTAATAACAAAATATAAATAAATATATTTTGTATTTATTATATATATATTATATAATAAGTACAGTACATAATAAATAAGTTGCACTTTTAATTATATAATTAAAAATATAGAACTTAATAAACCAAGTACAGTTTTAATAATATTAATTAGATGCCATTAAGCAGTCTTACGTTTATTTATAATATAAAAAGCCGTATAAATAATGCGAAAAACAGTATAAATGAACTTTTTATCATATTGCAAAAGATAAGCCTATGTCGTCTGCGATTTCACTAACGGAAGTATCTGGAATAAGTAATGCTCTCTTTCCTGACCGTTTCTGATTGGTTGAATAACATTTTTCTCATGCCCATGCGTCTTTTCCTCCAACTTTCGTGCTGGGAACTATAACTACAAAACAAGCGTTTTAATGCAAGTAGACTGCTTTGTGATGTCAACAAACAAGAACAAACCCAATTTTCTTGATCTGGAAAAGCAATACAAGGTAATTAAAACTAAACAATCAAAACCTAATATCGGTTCGCGTTAATTAGCGAAAGAATTTGGATGGGGAAATCCAGAACATCTTAAAGAGAAAAACTATGGGTCTTTGAAGAGTTCGAATGGACTTTAAGCCAAGATAGGAATACTCAATAAGTTCAATAGATCCAAGTTTAATTAGATCTAACAAATTAGATAAATAGTCAATAAGTGAACTTATTGAGTATTCATCTAATTTGTTAAGCGTTATATTCATCTAATAGCGCTATATTCATGTAACCAGTAAGCGTTGTATTCATCTAATTTGTCAAGCCATTTGTTAATTTTTAAGCGTTATGCTGAAAAACTTGGATCTATTGAAGTTACTGAGTATTCTGCTAATTTGTTAGATCTTCTATCAGCTGAGCATTCTAAAATGAAAAAATCCAGAAAAGAGACATTAATTAGTGATTTGTTTCCTTAGATTTAATTAATAATAATAATGTGAAACTGTGTTATAAACTTTATATTTTAAACTTTGATATTTAATAATAAAATTTATAGATAACCTGTTTCTAGTGGCCAACCTGTGCTTGGTAACAACAATCTCAGCAGCCCAAAGCTGACTACCTAACATAGGTTTTCCTGTGATAGAGAAATGTGACAATCTCAGCCGCCCAAAGCTGACCACCTAACACAGGTTTTCCTGTGATAGAGAAATGTAGTTAACTGTCTGTATGTGTATAGCCTTTTTGCCATCGACACTGTAGCAATTCCTATAAGTATCGCATCATTAGGAAAAACAATCTTGCATATCTGCGACAGTCAAAATATTTTGCCGTTATTAATAATTAAAAAATTAAGGAACAAAAATAAAAATTGCAGTTTATATTATTGTCAGTAGATGACACTAAGTGTTAGCAATGTAGGGATATTATATGGCTTAACTTAATTCTTAACCTATATTATCCCTTCACTGCTAACACTTAGCCTCATCTCTTGGCAATGATATAAACTAAACAAGTTTAAATCAGCATTAAATTTGGACATATAAAATCAATGGGTTCCAAATGGAAAATAAATGAAAAATAAAACATCGAAAAGTACTCAGTTTTTGTTCTTTATGGAACTGCCTGTCATCAATTTAAGATTCAAGAAAATTGAAACTTCTGAGGTTACCCAAAAAATGTTTGAACTATTTGAATGATTTTTATGAAATTTTATACAGCTGTAATACTATTAGAAATGGCCTTAAAATAAGCTTAATTAACCGTGTAGTACCATCTCTATAAATTTGAAGCCTTTCAAACTTCTAAGATTTCTTTCAAATAATTTTATAACTAGTTCATAATTTTTCTGAAATTAATAATCGCTCATTAACATCATTTTGTTGTTAGTGATGATTACTTTGAATTTATAATTTTTAATCCCTGATCATTAGAAAATAGACAAAATGATCAGAAAATAGACAATTTTCTTCTTCCCCATTTTAACAAATGCATGTGATTTCGATTATAGTGTTTCCAGATAACCTGACAGCCGAACCAACAAAGGAAGCACTATATTCATACGCGATTTGTAAACAACAACAATATTTCGTTAAATTTTGTCACGTGATTTTAAAATATATGTTTAAAATCATCTCAATAATTTAATACAGAATTTCGATATTTTATTTCCCAAAACAACAAATTATAGGATAATATTAAATTTAACTAATAAGGATTGTTTTGAAATGGTAGTGATTTACTGTCAGGTTATCTTGAAATAGACTTTAGTTTTAATTTCGAATATTTAAATATAAGTATTTGGATATTAATATTTGAAGAGATAAAATTATTCGAATGGTTTTCGAAAACTATTGACTATTCGAATGCTCGTCAAATATTGATATTTGAACATTATAGTAAAGAATGCTAATATTATGTTTAATTCAAACTCTTGCATTATAAAACGGATATAAATGATTTTATGTAATAAACCACAAGTATAATTTTCAAATAATTCAGATTCTTATGTAAAAGATAGCATAACTTTAAAATAATTTCTCTATTTAAACAAAATATTTAAAATAACTAAGCTGATTTATTTTTAATGTATTTTATAATCAAATTTAAATAAAACTTTAATCATTAAACGCAATATCATATTATATAATTGTGTTGGATGTCTGTGTGTATATAAGTATATGTATTTATAATCGGTAACATAAGCCAAAATTCGAAACAATGAACAATACAGTATATACAGTACACTCCTAAGTATCTGGCCTAATGTGGGGAAGGGTAGGCCGGATAACAAAAAAGCCAGATAGGCCGGAGTCCTATTGTATTTGTTCAGGTACTTCTCTTTGGTTAAGAGAAAAATGTTAAAGATATCTCTCTAATAAAGGAAGTTGTTTTTGTTAAACATCGTCTTTGTTCTATCTGCCGACTCTCATTACCCGTCCTTACTCGCGTCGCTCACCGCTCTTTAGGTCAACGCCTGTCAACATCGTCCTCGGGCCATGCGGGCCTCACACAATGAACAACGAGCTGCTCTTTTCCTGTCACAACTTGTATTTTGCACACGACACGTAGGAGGATCGTTGCAGACGCCTGTTTCCAATTCCTTTGCAATGTTGCCAATGCAACGCCTTGCCTTTCTCATTTAATTATGATAAAAGAAAACTAGGCCGGATAGTCGCGAACCGGATACTCGGGAGTGTACTGTATTTAATATAAAAAAATTATGCAGGGTTTCGCAAATGATTTGGATTAATTTAAATCATAGATTCTACCATCAAAACAAAGCAAAGTCAACATAGACATAGATCCAGAAATGCTTCCTTTTCGAGAAAACAGCGTAAAAACATAGTTCATATATGATATTCTCGGAAGTGCCGGTCGGATTGGTCGTGTGGAAACATTTTGATTTTCATACTGGAGGACCAAGTTCGATTGTTTAGTCCCATCCCTTGAAAAAATTTTTTTGGATTCTGACCTGGCCCAAAGCTCTCGTGGAAATATTTTGATTTTCATACTGGAGGACCAAGTTCGATTGTTTAGTCCCATCCCTTGGAAAAATTTTTTTGGATTCTGACCTGGCCCAAAGCTCTTGTTCATCACAATCAGGCTAACCTTTATACCCTTATGCAGGCGTTGTTTCACCCGCAACTTAGTACTCTATTTGAGTAGAAACTGGCGATATCTCTAACAAAAAATAAAATAAAATAAATCCCATAAAATAGAGAAAAATCCACACTCATTTAATAAACGTTTAACTTAAATACAAATTCCATAGTATTAGTGGGGGAGATAGTGGGAAAGTGAGAAAGAATATCAATTTTGTGTTAATGTTAATCATTACTATATGATGATTAAAATGCTCTCTTGTTTGTTTGTTCAGTTCTTTCTCAGACGATCATGGGTTTTTAATTCTTGACATTCACAGACTGTCCTAGTAACTTGCACAATGTTGTGATTAATTAACATACTGTTCATTTTGTTGTTAACCATAATTTCTACAGTCATGGTGAGAATAATATTCCTATTAAATTGCAAGCTTTTACACGCTGTGTTGTTTCGAAAAGGAAACATTCCTGGACACATTTTTATATGGACTTTTACTTTATTTTGATGAATAGCATCTGAGATTTAAATATGGTTGAACCTTTTTTTTTTTGTTAACAGATGACGCCACTTTCCATTCAGGGAGAATACTAAGTGATGGGGCGAAACAAGCCCTTCCACAGGCTGCCCACCCCTGCGGAGGGGTCAGCCGGATTGTGGAGGACGGGGATCGACGGGCCGGGCCCGGACCCCATGATAAATATTTTCAAGGGGTGGGACCCGAGACTCGAACCCGGGTCCTTCAGAGTGGAAAGCCGAAGCGTTTCCACGTGGCCAATCCGGCCGACTGGTTGAACCTTTCAGGAATACTCTGCGTACATATACAGTGATTCACCTAAAGAGTGACAGGCGATTTTCTCCGTAATCACGGTTAGATAGGAAATTAATGTAAATGGGAAATATTTATATTAAAACGATCTTTTATTTGATGTTTGATTCATTATGTTATGATATTTGTAAATAGGCAAAATTGGGGTGTACTTTAAAAATTTTATAGATTATCCAAGGAAACGACTATCCAATGAGATTAATTTCCCCTCTAACTCGTTTAATCAGTAGTCTAATGTGGGTTTAAAATTCTGATTTGCATACATAAAGGGTAGTTTTTACAAAAATTAATCAATTTTGGTACACATAATTTGTCACAGCTGTTCTATGCTAAAATCCTTTGAATATAAACGATAAATGTTGAGAATATTAATTTTGCTTTTTTAACCTAAGTAGTATATTCAAAGAATAGCTGCGCCTGATTAGATGTATTTCCGGTTTGGGGAGTGGCGTGACGAGTGAACGACAGCGGATGTTACTGTTATATTTGGATGAAAGTTGTGCTTGTGTGGAGGTTCCGCCTGTAGAAGCGTTGCTTCTATTTTTGACCGAAAAATACTAGTTTTAGATGCTCATATTAAAAATTATTAGGAGATGATATTTCCCGTATTGCAAGTTAAAGGGTTAAGTTCGTAAACTTTCGCTCTGAATTCGAAAATTTGAAACTCACTAACAGTACAAAGATAACAGTACTGTCACCTCACCATTGTTAGTAGCACGCTCTGAATTCGAAAATTTGAAACTCACTAACAGTACAAAGATAACAGTACTGTCACCTCGCCACTGTTAGCAGCGCTGCTGCTATATTTGGCCGAAAAGATATTGTTTTTAGATGTGTAGCGCTTATTTTTAAATAAATATTAAAAGTTATTTTTATTACAGAAATTAAGTTAAGAGTTAAAGGGTTAAATGAGTTTTCTGAAGAATTCTGTCGCAAAAAATGGGTGAAATTACTGCATTCATATTAAAAATTATTTTGAAATGATATTTTTAATACCTCAAATTAAAGGGCGAGTTCGCAAATCGTTCACTCTGAATTCGATAATATTGTTTTTAGATGTGTAGCGCTTATTTTTAAATAAATATTAAAAGTTATTTTTATTAGAGAAATTAAGTTAAGAGTTAAAGGGTTAAATGAGTTTTCTGAAGACTTCTGTCGCAAAAAATGGGTGAAATTACCGCATTCATATTAAAAATTATTTGGAAATGATATTTTTAATACCTCAAATTAAAGGGCTAAAGTTCGCAAATCGTTCACTCTGAATTCGAAATTTGTATTGAAATCTTTTTATATTAAATCTTGAATATTGTAAATAAATGTTTTGTTATTTTTATTTTATTAAATTAGTAAAATATTCTATTTAACTTTTCTATACTAAGCCTTTAATATTGTAAATAATTAGTTTTTATTTTATTGAAAATTTTTAATTTTAAGCTTTTGACATCGTGCAATTTATAAGGTGTAAAAATAAAATTTAAATCTTTATTGGAAATATAATTGCATGCATATAAAAATATTTTATATTAAACTATCAATACTTGTTTTTGTTAAAAATAGTTTCTATATTAGATCTACGTATTCAGGTCTTACCTTAGAGATGCTTAATCAACTTCATATAAGTAATATTAAGAGTTGCTTACTCATTTTTTCTAAGAATTACTTTAACCAATATGCTTAATCAACTTCATATAAGTAATATTAAGAGTTGCTTACTCATTTTTTCTAAGAATTGCTTTAACCAATGTACACCTAGCCCTCGATTTGCACAGCACTCAATTTACACAGTTTCCCTTTTACACGGTTTTTAAATGAAAACAAAAAAATTGTTTTGGAGTTTTATTTTAATTGTTTTGCATTCTGCCATTTATAAATTAAAAGAGTATCATATTGTCAAGTTTTGTGGGTTTACTATTTCATAAAGATTAATAAAAAGTGAATACAGCTATATTTCGTATAGTCCAATTTATTTACACACAACACACAATAATCTTGTTTGACTATAACTAAATTCAATGAAAAAGTCCGATAATTATATAAAAATATTTTATATTAAACTGTCAATACTTGTTTTTGTTAAAAATAGTTTCTATATTAGATCTAGGCCCACACTGGTATCAGAAGTGGGATTGATTAATTAATTTAATCGAGGTCTAATTGGGACCTGAAAGGACTGATATAATAGTGGAAAAAGTTTGGACTTCAGAGATGGAGAATACGACTCAACCGGAAACAACAACCCAAGAAGCAGCTCCTGAATCTTTCTCCGCGTTTGCCGGCATTCTCCAGAGTTTTGGAGGTGAGCCGACTTCGCAAATAACGGACTACTTCGTGATAAATAGTATGTATGTACCTATTTAATGTGATAAATGAGGGTGGGCAGCAGCATTTACAAAGGATGGATATTTACATCCATTCCTGTTCTAGTTATCTGCAGAATATGTAAAAGAAGAATCTCCGAGGCAGGTTCTGAATCGATTCTTAACAATTTTCATGTTAGAAAATGAACTTTCACACAAATAAGTACTACCAAATGTTGATATTACTTTCTGACCAAAATCACCAAAGTTAGGAAAACATTTGTTAAACCAAGCAGTTAACCCATGTGATTTATCATGAAAAAGTCATATTCCCACTGCTACTAATATACTCTATTTTAATTTTCTATTTTACGTTTTTTCTCACTCATTTCACAAAGACATCGAACTCATAGTAAAATAAAAATAAAATAAAATTACAATAAACAGTAAAATAAAATTAAAACACAATCTTTCAACAACGGTCACAGCATCACTAAGATGGAAAGTTGTTAGAAATCAAAAAGTAACTAATATACAGTCACAATTCAAAATTTTTTAAACTGAAATAGCTAAAACTAAAATTGACGTGATCAAAAGTCTTATAAAAATGTGATGTCATTGATAGCTTGTTGATCATTAAATAATTACTAATAATTAAGAAAAATTAATTAATTGAGTTAATATAATTCAATTTTAGAATTCTTTTTATTAATCTCTCAAAAAAAGTAATAAATAAAAGTGAAAAAATATCAAAAAGTAATATTATATCACAAATTGTGAAAGCTTTGCAGGCTGCACAAAATGGCTTGGCGGGCCACATGCGGCCTGGGGGCCATCTTTTGGACAGCCCTCACTTATACTCAAACTCATAAAATATTTAAAAGAAAAAAAAAATTAAAAAATGAACTTACATATTCTTCTTTAATTTTTAACCATTCTTGAAGACTTAAAGCAGAAAACTGCCAATAATTAGCAAAATATGACAAAATGCGCCGAGTTCTTTTACGTTCTAAATAAAATATTTGCTATAAGTTTCAGATAAGCAGAAACAATTATTTTATATAACATTACAAATTTGATTTTTATTCAAATTCACCATGAATTTAATATTTTAAAATTAATTTCACAAATAGCATAAAACAATAAATTAATTTAACAAAAATTTAGTTTAAATATTAAATTTTCAAGTCTGATTTCTTTCATGAAATTATTCAATACATTTTTTGTAATGCTAATTATATGTAATTTTTATCATATAACAATAAATAATTATTTTTATTATATAGTTAACAGTGTGAAATAGGCCTGAATTATGCAGTGCAGCTATAAAGGAGCTGTTTTTTTTTGCATTTATTGGGTGAAAATACATGCCTTCAATGATAGATCCTAAATTTTTCAATTGCCAAAATTTGTTTTTAAATTCCGTTTTTAAAAATAGAAAATGTTCATGAATTGTATTAGTGGAATTTTGATTATTTTTCATTGAATCTTATTGATTTTGCTTTCTACACTATTATATTTTTTAGTAATCTTATTTTGATTTTGGGGTAAAATAAATTTATTTTTGAAATTTTAAGTAAAACTTGGGATTTTAGTATGATGAACTGAAAAATTCATAAAACTAAAAAATGTTGCTGATAATACAAAAATTTTGGTTAATTCTGTTAAAATAAATAATATTTTTACTTATTTAATTCATTTATTGCTTTACTAGTAAAATACAAGAAAATCCTAATGTAAACAGCCTCAGGCTATAAAAAGAGGTTTCACGGGAAACTGCAGCCAAGCTTCCTTTACTGCACTGATTGTGGTATCGGGTATAGTGTGTGAATAAAGCATCCCTAGGCCAATTAAAGTAAAGTAGAAAATGTTATAGCTGTTTATATATGAGAATGGATGATTTTCATATATGTTGTGTTTTTGGTTATAAATTTGAAAATTTATAAAAAATTTAAATAAAAATTATTGAAATGAAGGAAAAGCATACCAATAAATATATTTTATTTAATAATGATGACAATAAATGAATTAAATAAGT
>AYEL01090046.1:0-15735 GCA_000484575.1 Olivierus martensii | reverse complement strand
TAAAGCATTTATTAACACTTTTGTAAGTGTTTGAGTCTAATAAATTTTATATTTTTCATTATCTAACTTGTTTTGAGAAATTCTTTAATTATTAGCGTAAGTTCTAACATCGTTTTTTGTCGTTTCAATCTAACACTTATTCGTCACTTCTAGTGATAAGTTCCGGTTTCGTTTGTGCCAGTTTGTTATTTCTTGTTAGATTGTGTTTGTAGCTAATTAGTTTAAGTTAGAACTTAGTTAAAAGACCTGAGCTCAGGCAGAACTCTGGAATTTGCAGAGTCGCTAGCCGTTAGGTTTAGTGTATAATTATTTTTATTGCATTCGTTCTAAACCGCGACTTTGCAATATAATACATTAATTCAATGGGAAATCAATGTCAGATATATGTCATTTCACCACTACAAGTCATGCTTTTTAGGAACATAATTATAATGTGTATTGAGGATCCTGCATGTTTTACAGAAAGCATTCAAAGTGACTCCCAATTACATTAAAGGCAATGTTGAGCTCTACACTGCCATGAATTCCTGATTCGCTGAAAGATTACGAATTATTGTTCCAGCCACTACAGTGGCATTCCATGATGTTATATAGATGGGAGAATAATACCTTACTCTTATTTGCTGGATCAGGTGGACCCTTATCACTCCTGAAAAACATGAAGTGTGGGATCCCAAATTGAACCTAATTCTCCAAGGTGGTAAGTGATTGCTTTATTGCATAGCCATCATATTTCCATAATGAAATAATTAAAATTATATGTTAATAGAGAAAATTTTGTTTGTTTTAAACTATAAAATAACTATGTACCTGTTTATGCAATTCCAATACATCTTGTATATCAGTAATAAACATAATTTTATATATTATAAAGAATACAGCTTATATTTATTGAAAAGATTAATAATCCATGAAAAATTAATGTATTAATATTAATCAAAGGGAATATATAATAATTATATCATGATCCATAGAAATAAATTTCTATTTTTTATTTTAATTTAGTGAAGCTAAAAATTAATTAATAAAGATCTTACTTGTTTCCATAATATCTTTAATTGAAAAATCATTAATTCCAGATCTTGCTGCAACTAACTTCCTGAAATAAATAAATTTTATTTTATCACTTTCTATTATTGAAATACAGGTAGGCCTCGATTAGTGCGAATAATTGGTTCCACGAATTTTTCGCACTATTCGAATTTGGGTCCAGTTTTACTAACCGAAAATTAACGGTAAGTTGTTAATTGACATCATAAAAGGAGACGGAGCTTTGTTAGTAAGACTGGTCTATGCTTACAACTCGCATTAATTGAATATTTGCTCGCACTAACTGAAAAACAGTATCAATTTTATAAGTCACACTAATCGAGGCCTATCTGTAATTAAATGTACTGTTTTTGAAATGCTAAAAAATAATCCTATATTTTAAAAGTTTGAAATAATAATTTCTAATCAGTTTTATTACAAACATTATTATTCAACTTATCTTGTTTCAATAATTTATTAATTATTTATAAAGTTTAATAAATGAAACAAATATATTAGTAATTAGTTTTGAATAATTAGTTTGGTCCACAAGAAATCACAACAAGCATTTGAAGCAGGATAAAAAACTAATTTATGATTAAATATATATAATATGCAAATAATAAATTAGTTTTTTATCCTGCTTCAAGTGCTTGTTGTGATTTCGTAAAAATTAGTGTATTTATCCTATTTCAAGTGCTTGTTGTGATTTCTTGTGTTAGTAGAAGCAGCAGAACTCAGTTGTTTATAGTTTGGTTCAATTGTTTTACTGTTTCTGGTTATTATTGGATTGTTTAAGATTTAAAAATCACTATTTGTTTCTGGTAGTTTAATAAGCCCAGGTTGAAAATTATAATGAACTCTAGATTATGATAAAGTTGCCCACCATTAGATTTTAACAATGATTTTCACAGTACCAACTTTTCTATTTAACAGAAATTTTGTACAACTCATATAGGCCTTTGCAATTTCAAATAATATAGTAGTAGTTATGATTACTTTCAAAATATCTGAATATAGTTTGAATTCTGTTATTTTATGTTAAATAATATTGACATTATAGCTGATTGAAAATGATTTTTCATTAATAAAACAGTACTATCTGCTGAATATGTTATTTTTTGTTCTTTATTAAAAATTTATAAATTTTTAATTAATTAAAAGAAAATTAAACTAATATCTGATCATCTATATATTAATAGATTTCTGTTTATTATAGGTTTCATAAAAGTTTTATTCTAATATGTAGTTATTCATTTTACAAATTTTTATTTAATATATAATTTCAGTTGTTCTTTCTTGTTTATTATACTAGGAATTTAATGCTGCTGGTCTTTTTAATGCATATGATATGGCAAATTAGGAATCCATCACAAGCTGATATAGTCTTGGATTTTCAATCATAGAGAAGAATGCGATCAATGAATCAAGCCCAGATATCTTTGGCAAAATAAGTAGAAAAACTTTAGACTTGATTCCAGATTTTTTAAATGAAAAGTTAGTTTGCCTGTTTAAATCACTTTATAAAATGCACTGTTTAAATCACTGTTTAAATGAATTCTTCACCAGGTCAGTGTATAAATATTATCACACAAAACATAAAAGTATATTATAAGTATATATAATTAGATCAGAGATAGTGGAGTTTATAGATTAATTGCATCACTTTTATCCATTTTATTTATATATATTCAAATAATAATAAATCAAATTCCAAATTGGCCAAAAACAATTGATTTATATTTGATACAAACATTATGAAAATGAAAATTTTCATAATGTTTTTGGCTTAAAACTAATCATCTTAAGCATTATCATTTTTCATTTTATTCATATTATTTTAAATATTTTCAAATATAATAGGTCCTCATTTAATGTCACCTCACTTAAGATTGTTTTACTATTGTATCACAAGTAAAAATTTAATTAATTAATTAATTAATTAAAAAATTAAAGTTATTAAGACAGCAGAATGCAATAAAGTCTTATTTTCATACATTTCCAGTATAAGAGATAGAAAATGTGTTGGAAACCTATAGTGTAGTTGTAAAAAACTAGGCAACCATATTTTATACATGCACTAATTCAAGTATATAATATTGTATCTAAGAACAAGGTATTAAATTGTATTGCAATAGTTCAATTAGTCAGATTCATTGCATGGAAATGCTTTGATTTTTCAATCAGAGGACTTGGGACCAAATCCCATTTTGGAAAAATTATTTGAGGATCCAAGACCTGCTTGTCTTTCCTCTTCCTCTATGGTCCAGCTAGCCTCATTGAGTTAAGTTAATATGAGATATATGATAGGAATGGCACCATTATTAGCAAATAATTAATAACTGATATAAGAAAAGCTAATCATAGACATAATCATAATATCTAAAGGATATATAATACCGTATTACTTTGAATTTAAGCCACACTTTTTATTCAAATTTTTAAAGATAAAAATTTGGGTGCGGCTTAAATTCAAAGTGAATATTTTAACATCTTATTTGTTCCAATCTCCCACTCCCCAACGTTCGAGTTTCTGCTTTATGCTCTATGCATGCACATAGCATTACGACTGTTGATAATAGTTTATTCAGTGGTTCCTCGTTTATACTTTTTTGATTTAATCTAGTTGTTGTTTGATAACAGCTTATAGAATCGCTCCATATCTGGCCACATTTTAATTATAAGAAAAATCACAAATTACTATAATGCTGTTTATAACCATTGATGGAAACAAATTGCCACCTTTTATTATTTTAAACAAAAAACTGTACCCAAGGATAATTTTCCTAAGGGTGTATAATTCGAGCACAAAATAATGCATGGATGATGACAGAACTGATGAAAGATTGATTAGAACATGTTTGGGAGAAGATACCTGGTGCTATTTAAAATAATAATAATAATAAAACGAAATGATAGTATATCTGAAGAATATTCTTAATAAGCTTATTATGTATATTAGTACTATTTAAGTAAATAAAAATGTTTCTTATTTTTCAATACTTATTATAAATTTAAGTAAAAATGTTTCTTATTTTTCAATACCTATTATAAAATCTTTTTTTTTTTAAAAATGTTTCTTATTTTTCAATACCTATTATAAAATCATTTTTATTTTTCAGCTTATTATGTATATTAGTACCTATTTAAGTAAATAAAAATGTTTCTTATTTTTCAATACCTTTTATAAAATCATTTTTTTTTTTCCAATTTTAAAATCCTACTGCAGCTTAAATTCGAAGTAATACAGTAATACTAATCATAAATTCTAAAATGTCATTCTAATTCTGGTACAGTAAAAAAAATTCTAGGAATGTAACCATGACCTATAACATTAGACCTATGGTTTTCTGGTTTCAATTAATGTCATGATTTTGATGAATCTAACACCAACATTAAATTGTTTCTGCAATTTGAAGCTTGATTTATCATATGTTTACATATATATTTGTAAGTGTCAGGAATTAAAAATCAACATCTTTCCTTTATATTCTATTATATTTAATTATGGGATGTTTTATTTAGTTTGGGTAAAAGATACTTACCCAAACTTTAAAAGATGGTGGTAAAAAATAAAATGGTTTTTATCTTCAAGAATGGCATGTAGTGATGTCATCTAATCTACATAGACATCACTGCTGACTTGAAATCCTGTTATTGACTAAGTTAAAGATAAATAGCATTTCAATGGAATTATAAATGGAATAAATTAAGTATTGAATTATTATTGTAAAGACAATGATATAAATGAATATGAGTGCAAACTAATCATGTCAAACACTATAAAATGTGCACTATTTTCAATTTACAATCAATCTGGTGTGATTTACAAGCAATGTTAGGTTTAGTATATAAAAGAATTTCTTATTCATTGACTAGTTGAATATGCTTTTGTATCAGTGTGGAGGTATTTTGCTTTAAATAGAATTAAAATTATTTTGATATTTTTATATTATTTCTTTGGAGATATTTTGTTGGAAGTAACTTTATTTTGATAGATTAAATAAGAAATTCTAATTTAACTTGTTCAATTTATTTTTGCTTGAATAAAGTATTTGTTGAATTCAATTATATATTTACAGTCCATTAATAAGCTTTATTTTTATTATTCAATTTCCAATTTTTTATTTTTTCTGTAGAATTAAGCTAGCTAACTTTTGTTTACTGTTTAATAGTAACATTTTGCTTACATTCAAAATCACAAATGTTAGTTTTTCTTATTAAGTCTCAAAGCAGAACTCCAGTTAGTGTTTAGCAAATCCTAGATGCAAAGTTTTACATCCGTTAGGTTTGCTATCTTAGTTGAAATTGGAAACTTTGCACAGGTATTCTCCTACTTAGGATCATTCAACTTAAAATATTCCAAATTTAACTATTTTCATAGTATATTGGCTAGAAATATTTTTCCACTTTATTAAAAATCATCTAATCATCTAATTGTAAAAATTGCATTTTGAACATAACAAAAGTAGCCATTTATGAAAACTGAAAAGGTAACTTAAAGGACCCAATAAATAAATTCGCATTTGTTTATCTGTTGGCATATGCGTGGTAGTCATCAGCAAAGAGACCCACAATGTTGTTTCAGTATTTAAAATGAAAATAATTGATGTCTGATGTTCTTGTAATTGTAATCTTGTGGACAGAATGTTATGGTGCAATACAGTAATGCAGAACTCCGAGACATGCATTTCATCTACAGTGCTGCTGGGGGAAATGCTAGTGAAACTGCATATAAATACTGAGAATAATATTTCAAACAGATGCCACCCAAAACATTCAAAGTTCTTGAAGATTCACCGGCGTCTCAGCGATTCAGGGTTCTTGCATGTAGTTCATCATATTGGTCACCTCAGGCACATGTGAACAACTGCCACTGAAGAGAAAGTACTTGCCCATTTGAAAGAATAACCATCTACTAGCACATGTGCCATATTGCATCAAGCAGAGATATCACAATACAAAGTGTGACACATCCTGCATGATATCAGCTTCACCCTTATTACTAACAGTGGGTGCAACTGCTGAACAAGCCTGATTTCCCTCAACAAATTCAATTTTGCCAACAAATGTTACAGTTTATTCAAAATGATCTGTATATTTTGAATAAAATCTTATTTACAAATGAGGCATGTTTTACTAGAGACGGTTTTTTTCAATTGTCAGAACAGTCATGTTTGAGTGGCACAAAACCCTACTGCTGTTTTCGAACATCACCATCAAGAAGCATTTGTTATGAATGTCTGAGCAGGCATTGTTGGCAAGCAGGTGTTCAGTCCATATCTATTGCCATCATATCTGAATGGACAGATTTACAGAATCTTCTTGGAGATATCCTTTCAGGTATTGTTGGAAAATGTATTACTTAACATCTATTAACAAATGTGGGTGCACAAGATGGAGCGCCAACACACTTTGGTCATGCAATGTGGAATGCCCTAAATTGTACATATCCTGAACATTGGATTGGCAGAGGTGGTCTGGTTGAATGGCTGCCCCATTCCCAACTTGACAACTCGATTTTTTCTTCTGGGGGCATATAAAAATCTTAATTTACAAGACATCTGTTGCTTACCAGGAAACACTTCTTGAAAGAATATTTATAGCATTTGATGTGGTGTGTGGAATGCTGGGGATTTTTGAGAGAGTGCACCAGAGTTTGATTTCACAATGTTATACTTGCATTCAGGGTTGCAAGAGTCGGATAGTAAATGATCCGACTCCGACTCCACCTTTCAAAAAAAATCCGACTCTGATTCCACCTGTCAAACAAAATCCAACTCCCGACTCTGACTCCATTTTTCAAAAAAATCTGACTACAACTACGACTATTATTTCTTCATAGTTATTTCAAATGCCAAAATTGTTTTATGACATCATCCATTGTTACAGCTTCAATGATAATGTGCCAGCGTTGTTATGATTGATCATCATCTCAAAAGATTTAAATTAAGATATTTTGATTGCCACCCCAAAATGCCTTGCTCTGGAACTGATCTTGATCCAAGGTAGTCTATGTTACTCCTGCAGAGCATTGGGACATCTCTAGGTCAAGTTTAATCTTGAGGAGTCAAATGGTATGGAAGCATTTTCCAAACATACATACATACTGACAGATATTTGACTGACACTATATCATGATGATGTCATTGTAATATGATGTCAATGTGATGTGATCCACTGTTATATCATGATGACATAGTAGATACAACTGTGATATTATCCTCAATTCAAAAAAATTTTGAAGGACTTGTGTGGGTATTGTTGTTAAGGGTTGTGTTGTCAAAT
The DNA here is from genome assembly GCA_000484575.1 of Olivierus martensii. Taxonomy (NCBI): domain Eukaryota; kingdom Metazoa; phylum Arthropoda; class Arachnida; order Scorpiones; family Buthidae; genus Olivierus; species Olivierus martensii. Next base: position 8,418 of record AYEL01090046.1, on the reverse strand, counting down.
TTCATAAATTTCTGGAGGATCTGGTGTCAGTCTCTACCTCCATGCAATATTTCAAGTTCCTGGCATGTCCAGAAGTGCCCAAACAATTCGTGCAGATATACAAATATATACTGTCTATTATTTTGCTGTTTATAGTATAGATATAAGGTAAAAATTACACAAAATCAATATATAATTTATATTTGATTTTTATGTATTTTAGATGATTAAAATAAAATTCACAAAATTAAATATAAATTACAGAAATTATTTTGGTTATTCTCCTTTTATATAATGAATATTAGTAGTAAGCAATTGGACGGAGCAGGCGTGTCTAGCATAGCTAGGCGGTGGAGCGCTAAAGGTTAAAATTGAAAATAGAATATCAAACAATACAATTCTTCATACAAACAGAATTTAAATATAGTGATATCTATGATATCATGGTAACAAAGTTAAACTGCTACCTTATATTACAAGCTTATATGTAGTAATAGTAAAACTATTCTATTATTAAATTTTTAAATATATAATTAATTAACAATTCCAAAATATATATTAATAAATCCATATGAACATTGCCAATCCCTAATTCCTAAAGCCTTTAATGATTATTACAATACCATTTCCATGTAGGACTTATTGTGCATGGGTCTAATTTGTTAATAATAATATCATTTTTCGACTTTCTTTTAATAATCTCTGTTTTCTGCTATTCTACCTTTTCTTGATTCCTCAATGACTTTTAATAGTCTGGTATTTTCCCAACCTAAAACAATATGATATTAAACTAAATAAATAAATCTAAGCTTATAAAGTAGAACAAGAGTTTTTATTTTTAAAGATAGTCTTCTCTATACCATATTGAAAAAAATGGTAGCTCGATTAGTTTATTAGCTCAGTTGTGTCAGTTGAAGTTACAACCTTATCCTTATACAGGTAGTTCAATAGAAGATTTCCTCAAGGAATTAGCAGGAGGAGTATCAACAGATGATGACTGCATATTGTATAGGCTAAATACACTTCTTTATTATTTATCTCTCTATTATTTTCCCTTATCTGTTCATTACTATGGTTTCTTTCACTAGCTTTCTTATCTACCATAGTTTCTATATGCTATTTGCTGTATAACCATGGATTTTTGGTTGTTCTATGACCCCATTCTAATTTCTCCTTTTTCAAATAATCTAAAGCAACAAAACCTTAGCATATTGCTAAGGTTTGTTGTTTTAGAAGTTTGCATATTGTAATTGACTTATATTTAATTTATGCTACAGTGCCATTATCTGTTGGATTAATAATTAATTATTTAAATTTAGACTAAAATAGCACCATTTATTATTTAATAATTCAACGTTAATTTCTGATTAAATTTTTGAAATAAAAATCATGCCTTGATCTGGAGTCAAACCAGGATCTTCGGTATTCATCATGATACCTTAACCATTTGATTTTTATTTTGGAAATTTAGTCAAAAATTAAAGTTCAATTGTTAAATAATAGATAGTGCTGAGAAGTCCGGTACTACGACCGGAACTTCTCGGTCCGGACCCAACCGTTCCCGCGGAGTTCCTCTCCTCGTTGTAGGGCTAAAGTTACAATTATAGTGGAACTCTTTTCATTCAAATGACTCAAGTATATTAGTAATATTTAGTAAATTATTTTCTAAAAAAAAATAAAAATATATTTATTCCATAAATTATTTTATCTATGTTGTTTATTAAAATGTTAGACATTATTATTTCAATAAATTGCTAAAATTCATATTAATTAAAATTTTAAAAAATATATTTTTCAGGTATTAAATGTCCAGTATGTTCCAAATTTGTGCCACCTGATGATGTTGAGTGCCATTTGGTGATGTGTCTTACCAAACCTAGAATTAGTTATAATGGTATTTATTATTTAATAGTTAGTTTTATAAAAGCAATCATTGTTTACCATCAAGGATGCATTTCTGGAAACTACTATTTACATCAAATGAAGAAAAAATATAATCCATATTTATTTTTTCCCAATTTGGTGTTAATGATCATATATAGATGCTCAAAATATTTATAATTTTTATAAAATCAGTAATATTGAATTTAATTACAGATAGTTCTCAACTTATAATAGGGTTTGATTTTGTATATAAAAGCTCTTTGACTTATATAAATTCAGTTTTATATAAATTTTGATGTGCAAAATATTTTAAAAATCATTTTTATAATCAAGTTTATACTGCAATTATATATTTCAATAATCATTACAGCATACACTAATAAGAGTAACAACACCATGGTAATGTTGTTATTGATAGTTAATTTTTGGTGTAAAGTTATGTCATAATAATTTTCATAATGTGATGCAATTTGTATATGTTCATCATATAATTGTTATAACCCAACTCCTGTTTTGTAGAATAGGCTATATATACAACATATAATTTTTATTTTTCATAAAATTTATATAATAATTTATGTGGACAATTTGACCTATATAAATTTAAGTTATACAAGGATCATCAAGGAAATCAACCTCTCGTGAGCTGGTAAAAAAGCAAATAAAAGGGGAAAATTTTATTACAAGACTTGACTTGACTTAAAATTTTATTATTAGAAATCAACCTCTCGTGAGCTGGTAAAAAAGCAAATAAAAGGGGAAAATTTTATTACAAGCATTCCTTGACTTATAACTGCCTTGATTTATAACCACTTGCACTTATGATAGCAATGCCAATGAAAAATTCTGTGATTGATGAATGTAATTCCAGGGTTCAAATCTCTAACCCATAGTATGATATATGGAAATTCTTTTTTATGTTTGATTCTTGCAGTTTTGTGCTTGTTATGTTTAATAAGATAATGTATTATGTTTTAACAAACATTAATAGTGAGAAATCCATATATTTTGGGCATTTCTGATTTCAGACTGTTCTGATTTATGATGGCAGGATTTGAAACTGAACCTCATCGAAGTCAAGGCTATCTGTATATACATATTTCTTACATAGCTACACTACTTCTCAACATATTCACCACATTAATTGAGGCACTTGCCGTAGCATTGCACAAGTTTTTGTATGCCTTCATCATAGACAGTTGCCACCTATGAGTTCATCTAAGTCTTTATACTGTTCATCAGCTCCTTATTGACTGAATTGCTATGTCCCTAGTCACACTTTGTAAATAGATGAAAACACTTGGTGCAAGGTCTGAATTGTAAGGTGTGTGATCGAACAATTCCTATTGGAATTGCTCAAGTAGATAAGTCTCTAAAGTGATAGTCATTCCTGGTACCATAAATTCAGTTAACAACACTCCCTTTTGATTCTAGAACATTGTAAGCATAAATTTCTTGTTGGACAAAGATTGTTTAAAGTTCTTTGATTTGTTAAGTGAGTGCATGTGTATTCATTAAAATTTGGATTGTTCTTTTGTCTTGATATTCACAGAATCCACTCTTGTCTCATTTCCTGTTACAATTTTGTCCAGAAAGTCATCCCCTTTTTCATGGTAATATTCCAGAGATGTTAATACAATCTTAGTCACTATTTCGTAAGAATTGTTTGTGAAATTTGAGGCATTTCAAAGAAATCCCTCAAATTTCACAAATGTCAGATATTGTGAACTGATTGTGCTTGCGAACCATTTTATTTACTCTTTCAATAAGATCGTCAGTCAATACAGATGGCCTTACTTGACCGTTACCATCTTGAATGTCGGTTTGTTTATATCAAAACTTCCAGCACCATTCCCTTCCTTCATGAAGTTTTGTTCACACACCTTATACATCCTCTGATAATTTCAGCTGGACTATATCCTTTAGCTTGCAAAAATTGATTAACAACATGAATTTCACATTTGGCAGGATCTTTGATGGTGACAGTAATGATTACTTGCTCACTACAGGAACAGCACTAGATGAAATGGCTTGACAAGTTTCATGAAACACTGGATTGCTATGGCAACTAAGTTTTGTTTGCAAACCTGTTGGAGGTTGATTTCCAGTTAACCTGAGAAGTCTGGTACTACGACCGGAACTTCTCGGTCCGGACCCGACCGTTCCCGCAGAGTTTCTCTCCTCATTGTAGTGCTAAAGTTACAATTATAGTGGAACTCTCTTCGTTCAAACCACTCAAGTATATTAGTAATTAACTCCACAAGTGACTCCATAGTTCAGAATAACAAAAGAACTTTTATTAAACTTAAAAGAATAATTAATTAATTTAATACAACCTGAAATGTCCCGCTGGATGCTTAAAAATCCACAAAGAAAACTCATACGAGTGTTCAAACACAAAATTTGGTCGACCAATTCCAACAGTTTCGTTTCTTGTTCCAACACCATCACAAACACAATGGACACCTATCTCCAGATGGGACAAAGGGCCCTCTGGTGTCCAAACCTTTATCGCGTACAAATTTGCATTACGCAATGGATATTCCAGACGGGACAAAGGGCCCTCTGGTGTCCAAACCTTTATCGCGTACAAATTTGCATTATGCAATGGGTATATTTTTTTTAACTAAATAAAATACCATTAATAAACATAATATTATTCTTTTACAAAAACTATAAATCATATTAACAAAACATCCAATTTTATCAGAAGTAATTTTTAAGACTACAACATAAGTCCCAAGACGATGTCGTGCACAATTCAGGTCATACCTCCTCCGGCCAATCCATCGACAAGGTAACTCAATTATTATCTTTTCCAGGAGTTTTCTCCTCCAACCCTTACAGTGCCATCTTAGCCTAAATTTAAATAATTATTAGTCCAAACAGATGCTGGCACCATAGCATAAATTAAAAAAAATTATTAAAAATAAATTTAATTCAAAATAATATTCTAGGGATAGATTTGGATGCTTTAGATTATTTGATTAGTATCCTTTAGTTACTTTGAATTTATGTTATGTCCTCATTTTTCATTTCTTGCATACTGCAGTGGATGTGAATGTTGCCATCTTGTAGCACCATAGTTTGTATTAAGATTTGTTAATGAAAAGTGTTTCATATATATATAAATGTACAAAGTATATTTGTTACCTCTCTGTAAACTTTTGTAATATATTCACCATGATATATTTGTATCTTAACCAATGGGTATATCAAGTGCTGGTTGATAATAAATACTTGAATAAAGATAAATTCTATATTGGTGTAACAAAGAGATGTTTGAGTGAGAAAGAGCTTTTCCAAAAAATTCAATTCCATTGCATACTCTTTCTCTTCCTTTAATTTTAATCCTAGGATTATGTCAGTTAATTTTTCTTCTATCTTCAAAGCACCAAATTACCTGCTTTTACAATGACAATATCATCTACAAATCTGTAAATTTTAACTTCTTTTTCTAAGAGATACTACTATATTTCTTGCAAACTGTTGATTCTACAAGTATTCCAGATTAGGTTAGATTATCAATGAGGATAACTCTTATCTCTGACTAATTGTACTGTTTTTTGCATCATATTTAGTATTTATAGTTGTGCATTTTTGAAATTTTTAACTTTCAAGATAATCATTATTGTAAATTGTGGTAACAATCAATATCTATATTTAATTTTGTAATTAATTTATTTAATATGCTAAATATAAATACATTAACATTTTATAATTGAATTGTCTAATGTTTTGAACATTAAATTTTTTAATATCATTTTGTATATTTAAATAAAACAGATTCTTATTAACTCACAAAATATATCAAACAATGATTCTATTTTAGAATTAAAATTTATTAAACTAATGCTGTTGGAGTTTGTCTGATACTGCTTTAATTTAATAAATTTGTTTTGGTTCTCAGTGAAGTGTTGTTTGCTGTATTTTACATTATTATAATATATATATAAAATATTGGAATTTGTTCCTAAATTATCTTCTTAAATAATATTAATTATGTATTAATTCAATTTGAATAAAAAAACATTACTTAGCATATAAATAATAATTTAAAATATAAATATAAATTCATATTGTTTTGCAGAAAATAAAATATTTTTTATTTAGTTTTCTGCAAAATAATGCAAAGCAATATAAAATTAGTATTTTTTAAAAAAATTTTAGTATTTCTTATATTCAGTATCTTTTCTGGAATTAGCATGAGTAACTGGTGGATTTATTTCTATTAAGGTGTTAATTTTGCTTTTAATAATTTTTATTTGGAAATATTTAATTAATTATATAAATATTTGATTTGCATGATTGTGATGATAGTAAATTATATATATTTTTATTTTAATACTAAATTATGCTGTTTTGTTAAAGCTTAATTTTTTATTTTCTCTCAATATAATATATTTTTAATTTTTTGTTGTTGTTTCTATTAAAATTTAAAATGAATTGTTTTGCCATGCTAAAATATGTATAGTTTAAAAAGCACTGATTTGGATTTTATGATGATGAAATTTTGCATTATTTTTTTTTATTTCATTGTGGTGTCTATTGTAAAAAAAAAATAATTTTTTTTGTATTTAGCAATTGCACTAAAAATTTTGTCAAGCACATATATTTAAATTAGTTGAAAGAATAAACATGTTTAATTTATTTATGCATTACATATTTAAAAAAATTTTTGTCTTAAAATTTTCTTGGTCAACCTTCATTAAAATCTTGACAATGCTTTAAAAGTTTTAATGTTTCATTAACAAATAAATATTTATTTGCTCATTAGCTTGTGAAAATCAATCTTTATATTAACATAATTATTTTTTATATCATTAAAAGTAAATTAAATTTTGAATTTCTGTGATGTCTTTGATAGTGTCTGAATTCCTTATGAATGTGAGTTTGAGATTTAATTACATTTAGATGATCATCATCATATTGGCACAATATTGATGGACAACTTTGCTTTTTGTATTAAAAATATTTATCAATTAATTAATAAATATATAGTTATAAGTGTATTAAAAGTGAATCATTAGTAAGTTTAGTTGTTGCATTGATGCATTCTTTGGTTAGTCATACATTAATTGAAAAACTTTAAAAGTTTGAAGCAGAAAATAGATTGATGGTAATGTTTTAGATTAAATAATATCTATTTTAATTCAAAAAATAGATATTGTAAACAATGATAGTATTACTATGGATTCTATGGTTGGATCAAAATTAATAAAATTGATGATGATTATTATAATAATTTTATTAATAATAATAAATTTGTTAAATTTTATGTGCATTTCCGAAGCTATTTTAATTAATGATGATGATGAATTAAATATTAAAAAATTCTTTAGTGTAATGAATAATGCAGATTATAATTTGTGAATAATATAGATAACAAATTTTGAAATTTAAAAAAGAAATAATGATCATATGCCTTTTTTCAGATATAAGTGTAAAATTTGAAGACATTAAGTTTTTATAAATTCAAAAAAATGAGGTCTAGCTCGACCTCAATAGAACTCATAAAACAAATAGTTATAATTGTTAAGTTTATAATTATTAGAATTAATTAACAACTTTTTATAAAATTCAGAGATATCTGAGAGAGAAAAAGAAAGTAGATTCATTATCAAATTGACAATTGTGTTCATCCTTAGTAGCAAATTTTTTTGTCTCCTTGTGAGAAAGGAAATTGTAAAGTTCTATCTTCCACTGGATAAATATGAATGGTTCTATTTTCAAGGGGCTGGTCCAAAAATGATTGAAAGGGTGATAACCAGAGATATTGGTGAAGATGTAAAAGAAAATATAGTTAATTAAGAAGCCTATCTTGTCCTGTTCAGGTAGCATCCCAACAGTTACTCAGGAGGGATGGATGAAAATAGATGAAATAACATAATTGAAAATAGAAAAATATAGGAAAAATAAAAATATTCTCTTGTTTATTTTTTTTAGTATGTCCATATTTTCTCAGGAATTCTCATATAAAATTGCTCTTCCTTCATTTGGAATAGTATTGTCAACATCATTCTAAATAAGCATAATCATCCCTATATTCAGTTAATAAACAGTTAATCAATTTAGATTTAGTATTTGCTTAATAATAATTTGCCAGTTTTAATTTGTATTTTTATTCTCCTTTATATTTTCATTGTATTAAATATATTTTTTATTTATTACATACATCTTTGAGTCAGTTCTATTTTGGGTCCCTATGCCACTTACCTGTGCACCATATTTCAAATTTGATAGTACTTCAATAATTATATTAACACATTATTATTATTCCTGTCTATGTTCATTGCACAATCTTCACAAAGATATATATCTAAAAAGTGTTATGACTTATATAGTTTCATTTATATAAAATAGAATATTTTCTTGTCATAATTAAAAAAAATATTAACCAGAACAATTAAAATTATATAAAGATAAAGAGAAATTAATAACTTAAAAAAAAGAAAATGTTATTAATTAAATCCTCTTTAAAATTAGTAAATAATGGGAAAATAACTATTTTAAAATGAAATTTATTGTTAAATTTTATAAATTTTATAAATTTCA
>AYEL01090044.1:0-15267 GCA_000484575.1 Olivierus martensii | reverse complement strand
TTTTTCGTAGCTACTTTAGACATCACTAAAAATACCTTTACTGAATGGGCAGGAACAAAAAAGAAATATGAAGAAAATGAGAGAGAGACTTTAACAGAACGAAATACTAAGCAAATTCTAAAACCTATAAAATCAGATTCTGTCAATAAGTGGTTAGATCTGCTTCCTAAAGTTTCCAGCCATTATTGCCGCTCAACTAGCTCGAGAGTGTATGTTGAAGAATCACTGAAATCTAAGTCAGAAATGCATAAGATTTATACTTCGTGGTGTGTAGAAAATTCTTTAAATCCTGTGAAATGGAAAAAATTTTGTGAGATTTTAGAAATTAAGAAAATATCAATTTTTAAACCAATTAAAAGACCAGTGTGATACATGTGTCGCATATAAGGAGGGAAATTTAAAAGAGGAAGACTATCAGATACATATAACGAAAAAGAATGAAGTTCGTGAAGCTAAGAAAGTTGCTATTTCTACATGTTCTGATTAGCATTTAGTAGTTACTATCGATTTACAAAGTACTTAATTACATTGAATATGTATGTATGTAAGCATTCTCCATTTTATAATTGTGAATTTATGAAATTTATCGTATTTGTATTTGCAGATTAAATTCCCAAGAAATCACTGATACTTTTCAACCCGGGAAAACTTATAAATATTTAATAGTAACTAGTCATGATATAGATCGGATAACACAACTCGAATTCCATTGGTATTCAATAGCACCTCGAATAGATAGTAAACTGTACATTCAGTGCGTAAAGATCGTTCCCATGAATAATTTAGAAAGGTGAATTTGTATTCTATTGTAGATATTTTTCAATTATAAAAATTTTCATAATTAACACATTTAAGTTTATATTATACAAATCTCTCATTTAACTATCTCTTCCAGAGATCGTTCTGATTTGATAACGTACGGAATGACAGATGGACAACCTATTCCTCCTAGCAATACTATAACATTGAATATAGGGAAGAAATGTTGAATGGATATTCTCGATTATCATTTAAATATTTTATTTTTTTTCTGAATCACGTTTAAATTAATATAATAAAAAAGTCTCACGTACACAAGTGCATTAAACTGAATAAAAATTAAAATAAATTTAAATAGGCCATTAATTCTGCCAAGAATTAATGGCCTATTTTCCAAACGTGTTTTTGTTTTGGAATAAATTAAGATAAGAGATTAAAATATATGTCATCGAAATTACATGTGATGGCATAACCTACATTGATGAATATCATAAAAAATGCCTTGAATAGTTCCATAATTATTGAATTGAATCTTCAGATGATTGATCGTCTTCCATTTTTAAACAGATGAATCTACACAATCGATGAGTTGCACAATTTAACCATAAATTCAATTCGAATTTAGTATCTTGAATACTCTGCTAAATTTTTATAAAATCGATCAAATAGTTCAATAATTAGTAGAGAGAAAATCTTTGGAGTTTGAACGTGAGCTATTTTTAAATGGTTGAAGAAGGCAAAAGATAGCTTGTGTATCTTCGAAAATGTATAACGGCTTGATAAATTCAATAAATAATTCGGGATATATTATCAGATTGAAAAGATTGAACCTCTGTCAGTTTTAAATAGTTAAATTCTGTTGTGTGACCGAGTCATTACATCAATGCTTTCTAATTATTATATATACACACAATAAAGATTTAAACAGAACAACATATATTATTTAAAAATTAGTCATTACATCAATGCTTTCTAATTATTATATATACACACAATAAAGATTTAAACAGAAGAACATATATTATTTAAAAATTACAGGAAAAGCTGTGGCCACCTTATTATCCACCCAAGCATATTGCGGGATTTTTAAACTGTGTAAAATGGCCATCTGTGTTCTGTGGCTATGGCCAGTGATATTTAATTTCAGGCAACTTGTGTGCAATTTAGGTGGCCAGCAAATCCTGTTTTGATCAGAAATGCCAGATTAGAATGCCAGAATATCTAGAGCTTAAGGGAAAAAATCCCGAAAACAGACATTAATTCGTGATCACTTTCCTTAGATTTAATTAAAAATGTGAAACTCTTAAGGGAAAAAATCCCGAAAACAGACATTAATTCGTGATCACTTTCCTTAGATTTAATCAACAATGTGTGTGTCATAAAATTTGTATTTTAAAATTTGATATTTAATAAATTTGTAGCTGTGTCTGGTGGCCACAATTTCAGCCGCCGAAAGCTGGCCACCTAGTATAGATTTTCCTGTATAAGCTCTGTCTTGTTCATAGCATATACATCCTTGTAGGTTAGGTGTTTGGTTAAACCGGTGTATCGTACGAGGGATATTCTATATCTGGCTGCGGCCATTTATAGAGTCCATCACAGGCTGGCCAACAGCCATGATGGGGTCAACCGGATTGTTCAAGGATGGGGTTCAACGGCGGATCCGGACCTCTTCTGAAAAACTGCTGGTGGAACCTGGATTTGAACCCGGATCCTCCAGGGTGGTAAGCCACAGTTTTAATACGCGGCCATCCGACCGACCACCTCCTTGTACCATATTGAAAAAATTAGAAATGAATATCTGATTATTATTTATAAATTTCATGCCGTATAATATAAAAAAAAAAAATAATGCTTTGGAAATTTTAAAATTTAATGGAGCAAGGAGTATATGCTGAATATGAAATTATAACAAAGTTATGACAAAATAATTTTGTTAAATTTGAATAAAAACATGTATTTTAAGCACTAGCTTATCGGAATATCTTTCTTCATTTAGCATTTTTATATAAGAAATCTAATCATTCTCCGACTTTAACAGATTCGCAATATGAAGATCTAAATTTTCAGATGAATCAGAGCTTTCCGAATTTAAAATTTGCCGAAGAAAAACTTAAATGGCATTTTATTACTATAGCATATTCACATCTATGAGCATATCAAATATATTCTCCTTCTCGTGTACGCAAGATCCAGTCTAAAGAGTTACTATCGTATATGTTTGAATTTGTTCTACTTATTATTAATTAAACCTTTGACAATATAATTGCCCGATATTCCCGAACCAAAAATAGTCTTTTCACCCCAAACTGCAAAATAATAATAAAAAATATCTTTTGAGTTTCATTCAAAAATTTCATTCATTCAGCGAGAAAACTCATTCTATTGCTAAAGTAACAATTTATTTATTAGAGAATTAACGATCCGTCACAATCGAGCTACTACAATAGTGCAGCAATTCAACAAATTTACTAATATGCAAATATTAGTAAATATTTTTACTTTTCCATGACTTAATAGTGTATTTTCTTTATTTTACATATAAAAATCTATATTGCCAGTGATGTGTTAAACGTTTTCTCCTCTTTAAAACTGTTTACTTACCAGACTTAATGTTTGTTAGTTGGTTTCATTCCTCCACTTCAACACACCATATGAGAGCGATGGATCTATTAAAAGTCCTTCATATAGTAACATCCGCGATGAAGTTAATCCATATTGTGGAGAATGAGGCAAAATATATATCATCAAAATCAACTTTAGATAATTAATCCAGTTATTTGAAGTTTCTTACAATCGTTAATCCATATTGTGGAGAATGAGGCAAAATATATATCATCAAAATCAACTTTAGATAACTAATCCAGTTATTTGAAGTTTCTTACAATCAAGTTTAAAACAATACAAGTTTAAAAATTATTAGATGTACCATAGATTAAATGCCCATATTTTTTTCACCAGCCGAAGTTACAAAATTAATTATTTGTCTTTGTTATATTACAATCAAGTTTAAAAATTATTAGATGTACCATAGATTAAATGCCCATATTTTTTTCAACAGCCGAAGTTACAAAATTAATTATTTGTCTTTGATATATTTAATAAAGCAGTAAACCTGAGAAATTTCATAAAAATTTTATGTATCTTTATAATAAATTAAGCCATAATTTAATTTCAAATAATTAATCTTTATTTTATTCTAAACCTATCAATAAAAAAAAATAGAAAATTAAATCGTAAAGCTAGGTTGACACGATCGGAGCACACTCGGACGATGAGATGTACCATAGATTAAATGCCCATATTTTTTTCACCAGCCGAAGTTACAAAATTAATTATTTGTCTTTGTTATTATATTTAATAAAGCAGTAAACCTGAGAAATTTCATAAAAATTTTATGTATCTATAATAAATTAAGCCATAATTTAATTTTAAATAATTAATCTTTATTTTATTCTAAACCTATCAATAAAAAAAAAAAATAGAAAATTAAATCCTAAAGCTAGGTTGACACGATCGGAGCACACTCGGACGATGGGCGCGCATTCACTCGGACCGAATGGCAGCCTTCCAATCGGCTGCCATTCGTTTAAGGTTGAACTCACACGGACCACAATAGAACTCCTGAAAAACTGGAGGTGTGGGACCCGGATTTGAACCCGAATCCTCCAGGATAGTAAGGCAAAGCTTTACCACGCGGCCATCCGGCCGACGTGGACTGTCGTGAATTATAATTATATTAATATAGAAACGCATTATCTAACTCAGACGGACCACTAAACTGAAGTCGGTTTCAACGACTGTCGCAACTTGTGGTCGATAGCATCCACAAAATTATGATCGTCAGTGGTTGACGCGCAATTCACACAGTGCGACATACCGACCGCTAGTCGCCGACAGCGCTTCCTTTCAATCAGCAATCGGTAACGGATTGCGCATATAACTGATTCACGAGTGGTTGATTTCGGCCACAACCCAACCACACGGTAACCATCGTTTTGTGGTCGCGTTGTGGTTCGTGTGAGTTCAGCCTAAAAGACTATAAAACTAAGGATGCCAGCGAATTGGCAGTTTTGATAGTAGTAAAGAACATGAATTTACCAGAAGTAGGCCCGGACGGAGTACAGAAGAAAATTAATATCATCAGAAGCACGAAATCCACCATTTCAACTCAGACTACAGACCGAGTGCACTCGGAACGTGTAAACGAACTTAAAACTCGGTCCGTGTGCTCTGATCGTATCAATCTAGCTTTAATGTTCAAATGATTGATGGTACTATTTTAAAGAATGCATCAAGGTTCATTCTTCATAGAAGAACTAATGTTTTCTGAAGTGCATAAGAAATTTTGAAGACCATGCGTTTTCTGTTTGTCAATGTACGTCTGTAATTTCGGGTGCATGCCGTATTATCTTTATTGATGAGATATGCAGACTATTTTTCTTTACTGATAAAAAGATGCGCTTCCTTTCAATCAGCAATCGGTAACGGATTGCGCATATAACTGATTCACGAGTGGTTTATTTCGGCCACAACCCAACCACACGGTAACCATCGTTTTGTGGTCGCTTTGTGTTCAGCCTAAAAGACAATAAAACTAAGGATGCCAGAGAATTGGCAGTTTTGAGAATAGTAAAGAACATGAATTTACCAGAAGTAGGCCCGGACGGAGTACAGAAGAAAATTAATATCATCAGAAGCACGAAATCCACCATTTCAACTCAGACTACAGACCGAGTGCACTCGGAACGTGTAAACGAACTTAAAACTCGGTCCGTGTGCTCTGATCGTATCAATCTAGCTTTAATGTTCAAATGATTGATGGTACTATTTTAAAGAATGCATCAAGGTTCATTCTTCATAGAAGAACTAATGTTTTCTGAAGTGCATAAGAAATTTTGAAGACCATGCGTTTTCTGTTTGTCATAATGTACGTCTGTAATTTCGGGTGCATGCCGTATTATCTTTATTGATAAGAGATATGCACACTATTTTTCTTTACTGATAAAAAGATGAAAAACGTTTGCTACTGCTACTCTAGAGCAATGCTTCTCAAAATGGTAATGCATGACCAGTATCATTCCATCAGCTATCTTTTTTTGCCAATAGACCCTATCATTGTTCACTGACAGTGAGAATGAATGTTTGGAAAGGTCACTCGGACTTCAAAAGGACGGGAATCCTTGGGAACTTATTCAAGAGGCCGGATCCGTACCTCTTGAATAAATTTTCTAAGGTATGAGATTCGGGCAATCGAATGATAAATCAAAAATGGTTTCCACGTGATCAGTCCAACCGAATCAGGGAACTATCAATTGTAGATTACAGCAACTTGTTTTTCACAAGCATGACATTAATACAGCTTAGCATTGAATTTAAATGGTTTACTTTTTTTTAATTTTTAATTTAAAAAAAAAGTAAACCACTTTTTTAATTTAAAATTATTAGAATGAAGAACAATAACTAAATTCACTGTTTAATTTGTTTGGTTGATAAGAGTTGTTCATAAATTGATGGGCATACATATTTTCTTATATGTATACCCATCAATTTATGAGATCGTTACAGATTTAATCCATAATCTTGTAAATGATAAATCATTAAAATTAAATCCATTTGAACAAATTTATCGTATCTTATGTATGATATGCGATTATTGAAAGAAAATCTGATATTGAATAAAACTTATGATGCTATTTTTGTGAATAAAAACAAAACTATAGTATATATAAGAAGATAAAACAATATGATATGATAGTAACAATTATAAATGTAGGAACAGTTCTCAAAGAATATTCAACGTTTTTAAGTTAAATTTAATTCAAACTTGAAACAAGTAAAGAACATACTATGGTTACATTAGTAAATATTGTAGTTATTGCCAAATGAATGGTTCATTTAAATTTAAAACTTGGATTTTTTCATAATTATATGTAATTACATAAAAACCGATTTTGTATATCATTTTTTTTTCAAAAGTTTAATTATTTAATTTTATTAAAAAAAATGTTTGAAAACAGAAGAAACATTTCAGAAATGTACATAAGTAAAAATAAAAAATTTTTAGTTTACCAAACAATACATGCCATAGATTGAACACTACAGTTACAACAGTCAAATTAGATTATTTTGTTGTAAGTCTCTAACATTGATGTCTAAGATTTTTACAACAGATTACACTATGATGATAATATATTATATTTATATTATATTTAGATAAACTAACATTGATGTCTAAGATTTTTACAACAGATTACACTATGATGATAATATATTATATTATATATTTAGATAATTCCCCTAGGTAGGTTGAATTATGATTTGTTTACAATAGATATTTATGGGTTTAAGATCAGCTGCATAGTATTGTTGTAGTAGTAGATTAAATGTATATTATAGATAAAATGAGCTATGTGCATTGCCAATATTAACATTAAAATTGATAACAGACTATATGTGAATTACATATAACGTTGAATATTCTAGCTTTTAGAAAAAGTTTTTTAATAAACTGCAAAAGATTTGTAATAATAATGTTCAATAGCATAGTGTTGGATAACAGTAATGGAATTTTTTATATTCATTTAAATAAAAATAATAATTTGTCAAATAGGAAAATTTATATAAAATACAGTATTTACTGAATTTTATGCAGATCTTTTCTGACAAAAATAGCAAAACTGAAGTTTCTGAAAGTTATAATTAAATTATTTAAAAATTTTGCTTTAAAATTTTTAAAAATCATATTTTCGAAATTTTAATTTACAATAAGTAGTTTGAAATGCAAAATAGATTTATATTATTTAATATTTATGCATAGCAAATTATTTTTAGAAAATTATTTGAAGGCAAAACTGAAAGGTAACAAATAAAAAATGTAGATGATTTTTTTTCTAATAAGGAAAAAAATTAATGTAATATACTATGGTGCAATAATAGTTAAATAATTTATTATGTAACTTTCACAAATTATTGCATTTATCCTAAATTATTGAAAATAGTATAATATTTAAGCATTTTTCCACAGTTGGTTACTAAAAATTTTTTTATTCAGAGTACTTTTGGTTATTAACCATCCTCAGCAAAAAAAATTTCAAGTTTACAAGAATATTTCCAGTAAAAAAATGCAGATTTTTCGCTGAGGATGGTTAATAGCCAAAAGTACTCCAAATAAAGAATTTTTAATAACCAACTATGTAAAGTGCTTAAATATTACATTTTATTCAATACACAATGTCTTGTACAGTAAAACCTCAATTTTACGGTCTTCGGATTTTACGGACACCATCCCAAAAAATAAAATTAATAATATTAATACAATATTTGCATAAACTGTCTACAGTATAGCTGCATCCAGCAACATAACACTCTCTTATATTGCAAATGCGTCATTTTTATTTTAACAACTTACCATAAATTTAATATACCTGTGCGTCATTTTTATTTTAACAACTTACCTAAATTTAATATATATGTATACAGGTAATATTCTAACAACTTACCTAAATTTAATATACATGTACAATAATTTAATTTAATTTTTAAATACTCATGTAAAATAATACAGTTTTTAGGCATAAGTCACATTAATTAGTACAGCAGGCATAAGTCACATTAATTAGTACAGGTATGTTGAAAATGCTAATTAATGTTTATAAAAAATGAGTACAGGAATGTTGAAAATGCTAATTAATGTTTATAAAAAAATTTTATTTTGATTTTATGGACTAATCTTGCCCTTTATAGTCCGTAAAATTGAGGTTTTACTGTAATTAAAACTAATGTACAGTACAATTTTTGTGTTTGTCAATAATGTAAATTTATTAAAACTTTTTTATTTGAAACAAGGATATATGACTAATAGAAAATCTAGAATAAAATCTACTAAAATTGCTAAACATTCAATAAATTTTAATGGATGTCTTGATTACTATTCAATATATTTTTAAATAAAATTAATAATATTTTGCTTAAAACAATATATATTGATAAGATATTTTTATATATATTCAATTGAAGTTAGACTTTGTAAAGGAAAATTAGACTAGAAATAAAGAAAATACGGCTTATTAATAGTCACTAAAATTTTTTGTAGAATTAGCTCTGAATTGAATAGTTTGCATTTTATTTTTAACTGATTATGCAGCCTCTAAAAAAGTGAATCAAATGCTATGCTCACATAGTATAGAGAAAGTAGACAATATCTACTCATTATCTCTCTTATTTGTAATAGGTTGTGGAGCTATTTATACCATAATATATATTATCTGCTTTTTAATTCATTAATGTGTTGCCATCTTGATCCAATTTTTGAAGAGGGGGAAGTCTTTATTTTTGAATTTTATAGCTATTTATACCATAATATATATTATCTGCTTTTTAATTCATTAATGTGTTGCCATCTTCATCCAATTTTTGAAGAGGGGGAAGTATTTATTTTTGAATTTTATAAAAATTGATACCTTAGAACAACAGAGGTAAATAAAATTGGATTGTATTAAACTTTATCTTATTATTTAGAGGAGTACAATATTTATATTATAAGTTATAAAACTGAAAAGATATACTAAAATATGATTAATTCTATGTTGTTATTTTTTTCTGTATATATACATAAAAATAAAATATTAAATCTATTTTTTTAAATGCATAAATTAATTAATTGAATGTTATGAAGATTATCTCCTTATTTTTTATACAAATATATATTATTTATATTATTTTCATTTACATTGTAGATTAATTCTGCGAAAGTACCATGTAAACTGATGGTTAGTTGTACTAAATATATGTTGAAACAAATTAATGAAACATTAGTTATCTTATATTTGATTATTTGTTGTAATATGAAGTGACTTGAATAAAATATCAAACAAAATATGAGTTCTTTTATTTGGAAATGCCTGTGTCACATAATTATGGAACTTCCATTGTGGAATTTAATCTTTCAAAAAAAGTGTATTAAAATTGTGTTTGATTTTTTTAGCACACTGCTGTCCTGTCAGAGTGAAGCAGGGTTAAATTTAGTCATCATAATGGACTGATGTTTTACAAGTTTTTCAATCTGTTGTTTTATTACTTTTTTGATTGAGAAAAGTTTTGTTTTTCTTTTTAAAAATTAAGAGGATTTTTTCATATAAGAGAAGAGAAATGAATCTTTTATTATATTTCATCAATTTGTAATTAATTATTGAAAAAGCAGATATTGATGCAATTACTCTATATTGCATCAACAAAAAGTGGAGAATTCCATAATATTTAAAAATATAGCAATGAAATAAATCCTATATAATAAACAAATTAATAGCCATTAAATGTAGATTAAATTAAATTTTATAAAAACTTCATGCTTTTCAAAATATTATATTGTTTATTATTGTTTTGAGAAAAAATTATAAAAAAAAAAAATCAAATTTTTGATATTGGAGAATGAAACTTGTATTAAACTATAACAAACAATAACAGCACCTACACACAACGATAGACCAATTTGAAAATTGTGCTGGAAACTCAACAAATACAATTTTAAACAGAGCATTATGATGTATGGCACTGAAGAGCAAGTATAATTTTGAACAAATAGTATGCTATACATTGCTGAGCACTAATGTGTTAAATGTTTGTTTTCAACAAAAAATAAATCAAATTATTTTCAGCTAACAAAATGTTTAAAACTAATATGAAGAATTTTTTAATAAATCATTCAAAATTATTCAATTTTTGGAAATTATCAATTTCCAGTTCAAGAAAAACATTTGAATATCTATGTTAGTACAACATATAATGCAAAGAATACACAGTGTGTCCCAAATATTCTGAAACAGTTAAATATCTCAAAAAATATGCATTCTATGCAAAAATATTTTAAACTAAGTTATTTGGTTTCAAAAGAGGCGTAAGATGATAATATCTGTTTCATCATAAATGGCATTGTTGATGATAATCCAAAAGTCAATTCAATTTTTTTAAATAATGGAAACTTCCATTTTTATTGCATAGTCTCATTCTATGCAAAACAACTTTATCTGAAATGTTTTTCAAAAAATGTACTTATCACAAGTTATGAATGACTTGAGAAATTAATTAAGAGTACTAATACTACTGTAACAGAGTATTTCCTCTGCAACAATATCTAGTATTTTCAATTTTGGAAAAAATATATTTAACTGAAAGAGAAAGAATTAATGTTCTTATGATGAGGAGATTCTGTAATAAAATTAGATCTTACAAAGCAGTTGCTAATCTGTTTTGTAAAATTTAATAATACATATCCTAAATGTGCTCCAATTTCAAAATCTATTAATCAAACAGTATCACGATTTGAAAGAATAGGTTCAATTAAACATGAACCAAAATCTAAGTGATGAAGAACTGTATCTAACTATAATAAAGCTTTAGAGATTTTGCAAAGTGCTATTGAATATATTTGTACAGAGCTCTCAAAAATGACTCTACAAACTAACATCAGCAAATCTACAGCTAATAAAATTATAAAGAAACACAAAATGTACTAAATAATTTCTATAATTGAATAGTACACTCTCAAACAATGGAAGGATATCAATTTGAACATTTAATAAATTAAAATTTCATTGATACATTCCCCCTATCTCTGCTTTCTTGCTCTCTTTCCATCTAGTTACTACCATCTTATGCATCTTTTGAAACCAAATAATTTTTGTTTAAAAATTTTTTCATAAAATGCATATTTTTGGCCATTCCAGAACATATTGAATGCACTATATATTATAAGCACTATTGTAATATAGAATGTTTGTTTAAATGAATAATAAATATCTATGTATTTCTAAGTATAATTGATTTAAATACAAGTCATGCCATAATTGAAAAGTTCTGACTGATTAATGACATTCATATATATGAATTCATATAAAGTTTGATATACTGATAATGTCCATTTTGTTTCTTATTTCTTTAACTTTGTATGTGTTTAGTTTAATACAATGATATATTGTGCTGTAATGAATAGTAGTGATAGGTAATTGATAAATATAAAGTATTTCTAATTTATGATTGTAATAGTTTGACATTATCCTGTTTCAAAGACTATTTGTATAAAGAAAACAATATTTAGCATTTTTATATTATCCAAAATATCATGTCAAATCTAATGAATATTTATATTTAAATGGAAAATTATTTAAAAAAAATCAAATTATGATAACGAAAACACAAAATAGAAATCTTTTGTTTTAGTATAATTTTCAAAATTGCATATTTTTATTATGTAGCATTATGTTTATTTATAAATATAAATATAACTGACTATCATGCTAAATTATTTAATAAACAATCTAATTCAAAATAATTTGATATAAATCAAAATTATAAAAATAAAAAATATATACTACTATAAAAAATATAAACATTTCTGAAAAACGTTTATTTTTTTGACAGGAAAGTTTATTAAACAGATTTAAGGACACAGTACAGGTGGCTGTTGTGAAATTCATTCTAATTCAATGGCACCAAATTTTAGCAAGAGCATTTATAAATTGCAATTGTGCACAGGGATATGTTTTCTACATTACAAAGACATCAGTATGGCACAACACTACACACTGGAAAACATCTACGATAGTTTTGTTTACATGAAGAACACTACATGACAATAATATAAAATTTATGAAGTTGCAGACTGGCATACATGAGCATTTACATAAAAAGATGTAAGTTTTCAGTAAAATGAAACATCACAACAATTGATAATTTAAGTAGAAATTAAAAAAAACCTTCTTGAAGACAACCTCAATGTAATCACAGGATGAACATTTTTGGTTTTTTGTACCACAGACTAGAGTATTTCTGCCAGACTTACCAAACAAATCTAGGCATTGGAGTATATAAACTGAATATTTCAACTTGAGCAAATATGTAAAATGCAATAACTGTGCAAAATATTAAATGCAATTTTCAACTTTCAACTATTATAAACAGTTAATATTGTGAAGGATATTCCTCCAGCAGAAAAGAGATTATGTGTAGAATAGAGCAAAGATGTTTCAACATTGGAATGATTAGTGTATATAAAGTGGAATAGGAAAAAATAGTTCCTCAGAATTCAAAATGCTCAATGAATTAATACTGTCCAAATGTGATGAGCATGAGGTTAATATATGGCATTCATATAATTTAATATAAAATGAATTAGTGTATTAAATAAATGGATAAATTTGTTCATTTGTAGACAACATAATGATTTTCCCCCTAATTTGCAAATATAATGTAAAAAACTTTGGTAGCAAAATACAAATACCGTATTCATTAAAATTCATAGAAATATTAATTTCTTTTTTCCAAAAATTGCTTTCAAAAATCCTACAACTTAAATCTTTCACTAATAAATATATAAGTGCCACTAACCATTTTATCTAGTTTAAAAAAAATGAAAAGGATTTTTTTATATAATATATATGTATAAATATATATAACTTGATTTAAAAATAAAAAAAAAAATGTTTGGAAAGTAATTTGCAACTGCAACAAAACAAGGCACAATGTCAAGATTTAGCACCCGACAGACAAATTGGTGATAAAAAAAGCACCTGGAGCAGCTTCATGTTGTCTGAGGGCAGTAGTAATTTATCTGCACATTGGAAAACATTTACTTGCATTCAACAGCTTCTATTTCTACTTTCTCATTTGTATCAAGCTTTTCAGGTTTATCTTCTGGTTCCAATTCTTTTGGTTTTTCCTCTTCATTCTTTTCTACTTCTTTTTCATCAGATTCCTCTTTCTTCTCAATCTCCTCTTTGTTCTCTGTTTCTTGTTGGCTTTCTTCCTTTTGTCCTAAAGAAATTCAAAAATTTAATTTAATTTAATGTAATAAGAAAAAAAAAATGATATTCAGATGTTAAATATCAAACATACTTAAATTCTATATATATATATCAAACATACTTATATATCAAATACTTATAATTCAAGCCCTACTTATATTTGAAAAAAAAATATTGCTTTTTTTATCATAAAAGAAATAAATGAATTATATTATTTTTTCAAATTCATTGATATAAAAAAAATTAATAAGCTAATAAAAATTAAATTTCAATAAATAAATCATTTCAGTAATCAATCAATTTCAGTGAATATCAAATAAATACAGAAAATGGAAAAACTCTCATATCAAAATAAATATATGATTACAGTAGAGTTATAGAAGAAATATAATAAATTCAATTTCAGTAATCAATCAATTTCAGTGAATATCAAATAAATACAGAAAATGGAAAAACTCACATAACAAAATAAATATATGATTACAGTAGATTTATAGAAGAAATATAATAAATTTAATTTACCTTCTGTTTGAGACTGGGATTCTTCTTTTTTGCTTTTAAATTTCTTTGATTTTTTAACTAATCCACTATCTAAAAGACTATAAGCTGTATCAATAATAGTTTGGTTCAGTTCTCTTGGTGAAATTTCCAGCACTTCTTCTTTTCAAGAGCAAAATTAAAAAATACCTGGGAGAGAGCATCCTTCTGTTTAAGTCCTGAAGATACACGGAAGAGTTTAGATGTTTGTCCACTGCAAAGTACTATGTTTTTTGTGTTTTCTAATAGTAGTGATTCAGATTCTGAAGTGTCTGATGTGAGTTGTTTATCTTCATAATATTTTAGTAAAAGGGTCTTTTTAGAGCCAAAATCTCTGGTAAAGAAAATAGTAGTGATTCAGATTCTGAAGTGTCTGATGTGGGTTGTTTATCTTCATAATATTTTAGTAAAAGGCTCTTTTTAGAGCCAAAATCTCTGGTAAAGTGTTGCCTTATTGTATTATTCACCATTGAATGGATGAATTTTGTTATAAATAACAATGAAATATATTCTAATTATTTTTAGCAGTTTTTTCAAACAATACAGTAAATTTATTAAAAATCTAGCTCATTTTCACAAAAATTTAACCAGGGTCTACTTCATTAATTAATCAGTTTTATATTGTATTTCATGATAAAAATGTAAATACCTGCAATCAAGGAATATAATTAATGATGTATAATGATATATTAATCTCTCTAAAATCAATATTTTTACAAAAAAAGTTTTTTAGGCCTTGTGCACGTAATGAATGATAGTCTGTTTTTTAGGCTTTTTATATAGATAAGCAAAAAATTGATCCTCATTTTGAATCAGCCTGGAACTTCTTTTTATTTTAACTATCACCAAATATTAGTACTGCAAGCCTTTGTTGTTTTCTTCTCTCTCTCATTCTCCCTTCCTTTTGGACTTTATCTGAAAATCCCCCCAAAAAAATACCCATTCTGCTTTCTATATAAATCTAACCAAAACTTTAGCATTAATCCAAATATAAGGTTTATTTTCTTCAAAATAATAAAAGATAATACTGTTAAAACTTTGAATTGAAATCCCAATCAAGAAAGAAAAAAATTTTTGTGAATGCCATAGTTCTACCATTTTTAATAGATTTTTGCTTAAATACAATATAAATTTACATTTACACATTTTTATTTTGAAACATTTTCTTCAG